>JABXWE010000563.1:0-26005 GCA_014611495.1 Limonius californicus | reverse complement strand
GTATAGCAGTATATTTTTTCAAGGCGTCCACTTATTATTTGAAATAATTCAATTAAAGATGATTATCTACGGCAAGTTTATATCTCCATTTTTAAATCTGGAGTTAATAAATACAGATAAGGCTTATTGTACAGGGTTGTTAAAGATAACTATTATTTTCAAGTCATACACTTGTTTAATGATAATCGGAAATATTTTCCAGAAAGTAGCGCACTTGATCGAAGTGACAAACATATTTTTCTCAATCATTTCTCAGTAGCATTTTTTTCCCATATAAAAAGTTAATTGTATTTAATGGTGGTACATCTATTACGACTAAACTTTAATTATCTTACAATCTAATAATTAAAAGAAAGACGTCGCCAATTATTTAAGCCGACCCTCCACAACTGCCGTATTTGACAAATAGCCAACTATAAATAATTGTGCATAAGTACAAAAGTGATTAATTGTATATACGGGATATTCTAAACGTGTGTGAAAAACTTTAACCACGTATCAGTCACTCATTGACAACCTTTTTATCCCACTGCTGGGCATCGGCCTCTTCTCTATCACGTGTATCAGCGCTATTTAACGTCGAATCCGAACGACAGAAATTCCAGAGAAAGTTTTTAGCATTAGGATCCTACGGTTGCAACCACGTATAGCTGAGGTTATTTAACCCTTAAATCACCTAGTATTTTTTTAATTCAGCAGCGTTGCGCGGTCAGGGGCTTCAAATTTTTTCTACGTCAGTTCACGAAAATGTAAATAGCTTTTTTGTTTCTTCTCCCATTTTGAGAAACTCTGTCTCTGTCTGAAAGTTATCGGCCCAACCTCAATTTCCAATACCACTAACAACATTTGCAACCATTTGACGTCCTTAGAAAAAAGAATTAATCATATTTTCCATAAATATCGATCAATTACTATAACTGGGTACGAAATTGTTTTTGTTGAATGTTCACGTGATAATATTAATTTAAGTCTCAGAAAAAGAATTAACGGATCCCTAAATGATCGTACATTGAGATTAAACTATTCAGAAATATTCTTAAACTTTGTTTGGATACTAGTTAAGAGAGGAATTCTCAATATAGGACAGAGTGCGATTAAAATTTTATTACAGTTTTCTCTATCCTGTTGACGTATATTACTGATCTCATTAATATTAAAACAAAAAAAAATATAACTTAAGTCGGTTAAGAGAGAGTTGAGAAATATGTCTGTCAAATACTCGACCTAATACGAAAAATGCAAAAATCATCAAGCATACATTTCTCTTTAATAACATAATGCGTATTGGTCTTACAAAACTTGTTTTACTTCGTAGCCCGAAGATAAAACATTGCACAAAACTGTTATCTCGCTCTTGACAAATTGTATCGGCAAAGGATACTGTTAATTCAGATTACTCCGAATTAACTTTGCTCTGGCTAATTGTCTTGGACAAAAAGCTCGTGGTAGTGTCGTAAATACTACCACTTACTCACACTTCTAAATAGGTCTTCAAATTAGTGGACTGTATATTAGACCGTTTTTCTTTAACTTAATTTAGAAAAACGGGAGCCCAAAAACCAACCCTTGCTTGGACAACCATTCAAACCAAGGGATGAAAGTGAACTGTTTTATTTTACAAATATATACATAAGGTTACATAAAATGGGCGGAGGATCTTAACTGACCACCTGCAAAATATAAAGCGGAGCCGATTGCCACTTAAGGGTGTCGGCATTTGCGACTGAAACGTAATCCCGGACTTTCTGGGAAGGAAACGGCAATAAACAATGTTTCCAATCTGTAACATATTTTCACTTAAGAACTAAACAGATACTAATAAATTAACTTAAAATTACAGTCGATTCCGATTAAAAGGGCCATCGGTTAATCGGGACAGTTGAACTGAAACTAAATAAAGGAAATAACAGTAATTTAGATCGCTTATTTGGGACACCAGTCCGTTTAATCGGGAGAGTAAATCAAAATATGTAATACAATTATTACAAAGTCACAAGAAAGTAATTGTAAACAGTTTAACATGTATTCTTTTCGAAATGCAGTGGATAACAGCACTTGAAACGGATTTAAAAAAATCTTGGTCATCAGACATAGCATATGTTTGCTGTTGCCGCGGCGCCGGTGATTCACACAAAGACATTAGGGGTGGTAGAGCATGACTGAGTTAACGCATATTCAGCGCCGCTTAGGCAGAACTTGCCGCCTGAGGCAATGAAGGTTAACGCCACCCTTTCTTGCAGTTGCTGGAAGGGTATAGTTGGGTTTCGTCTTATTTGACGCTGCAAAGTCCGCACTCAGGTAAAATAACCGGTTGAACTAAGATGGGCCGCCACATGCTCAAGAAACCAGTGACCAAAAACAAGAGTCGAATTAAATGTAAAATGTCTTTATCTGAAAAGTAACATTAGAAATCACCTGTTTTGGAACCACCGAACACTGTAAGTGCTATCTCTTTTCGTTTCACAAGTCACCGCAGTGCATTTCATAAACTTTAGAGCGACAATCTGCAAGACTTGCGCTCGCTCTAATAGCCTAGACGAACTAAGGAGCTAGAAAGAGAGCAATATAACTATACAAGTGTTGTGGTGGTTCGTACTGTGAAGGGTCACCCGTCAAATAAGACGACACTCGACTATAAGGGCTAAGGAAAGGAAATAACACTTTCATGGAAATGCACTATCCTATTACTAAAAATTAATAGACAGAAACTAAACGATAACTATTTTCACAGAAGTACAAATACTTAATAAACAACGTTTTAAAGAATATATATTGTAAAAAAAAAACATTATGTCAATCGTCTTCTGCACACATTCGCGTTGGCAAATTCATCTAAAATTTCATCGCAATTTTTGTTTGTTGAAATTTTCTGTTTAATCGATAATCTACATAGATCTGTCAAATTTTCCTGCGCTATTACTGGACTAAAGTACTTTTTTATCAATTTTAATTTTGAAAAGATAGTTCTCGACTAGCAACGGAAATAGCAAGAAAAGAATTCCCAATGATATACGAACATTTGGAAAATCATCAGTTCAATTATGTTTGTCAATATAATTTAAAACTTCTAGTGATGATATTCTCTTTTTTAAACATTTCTTATATTTAAAACTTCATTGAATAAATTGAACGCCTCTATAACCGAATTGTTATTACCGCCAATACCTTATGTAAACCCCGACAATTTTTTAAAATAATTTCAGAATCTTTATCAATAATGGGATAATATATTTTTTTCTTCCAATACATAATCCGAAAATGTCGCCCTTTTGAACGTGCCACCTGAAGCATCACCAAACGTTTGAGTTTATTTCGGGTCTATTTCGTTTTCATTTCCCTGTATAGTACTATGGTAGACTCGCTTTTTCACAATTTTACTTAAAAATGTATAGTGCTTGCCAAGGAATGACTTGATACTTTTACTTTCAAGTAAAATTGCTTTGTTGGAACAAATTAAAAGCCAGCCACTTAACACAAGTCATCGTCGGCTCGTCTTTATGCAGAGCGTATAAAAAATTTAAAGATTTGCGCGTACGAATAGATCAAGCTTCTATATTCAAACAAGGTCGATAACGAAGTGGTACATTTTGAACATTTAGATCAACTGGAAATAAAAATACTTGACATTTTATGTTTTTTTTTTAGCATAAATGTAATAACTGTGACAGAAATTTAATTTGGTAAGCAAATAAAACTTAAAAGTATTTGAAAACGCCTCTCGATTTATATTGAGCCATACTATATTCAAATGTTTCCACTTTTTCTTCACCCTGTGTAGGTATTACAACGACTGGTCTGTCAACGAACACCTGTACTGTTCGCTGAAATATTTGCCTAATCACTATTAATAAACGTCACATTATCATTGTATATACAGTTAAAAACTGATAGTGAACGGTGGAAGGTAATCGCTTATGCAAGTTTTGTGGCATTAACATGGAATTTCTAAAAATGAAAATAAGAACGAACAAAGAATTAAATGGAGAATTGTATCACTTAATAGAAGTCAGAATACGTATGAGATTTTATGTTATTTTACTCGAGTCAAAAGGATCGCAATTTATACATTAATAGTACAACAGTAGAGTACACATTAAAAATAATATAAATAGTGTAACATACAATATACAGGGTGCCCCATGATGGATGATGAAGGAATGGATTAATGAGCAGAAAGAACAGCCACTCTTGGGATTTGTAGAATCCACATGAAATCACAGTGTCAAATTATCAACATAGGTTTTCAGTGTATATCTGGTATGGAAATATTGATAACGTGCTCATTGGTCCGTTCGTTTTTGAGAATCATTTAACCGCCGACAGATATTTAAATTTTCTAGAACGGGGATGAGCAACATGCCGCCCACGGGCCGCATGCGGCCCGACTCACTTTTTCGTGGCCATTAAATTACAAAAAATATATGGATATATTTTAAAGCAGTTCCGATTTCATACAAATTGTACTTTTGAAGAAGCCATTCAAATCGTGCCTACGTACACAATCCGCTGGTTGCAAACCTTGAACGCGTTGCACGTGGTAACGGTGTAGTCCCTGATCCCGGAAAATCCGCCAAACAGTAGAATGGGAAACGCCAGTTTGTAACGCAAGTCTTCTAGTGCTAACACTAGGACTTTCCTCCAGTAATTCCAAGACATGCTGTTCTACATGAACAACCCTTTCTGCTCTTGGACGACCGCGATGATGGTTTTGTGGTTGATACGTGCCATAATCCCGTAAATATTGGACTGTTCTAGTAAATGTACGGCTGTTTGGAATGCGGCACTGAGGATATCGTTCTAAGTACATTTGCCTTGCCCTTAAGCGTTTTCTTGAGCTTCCCCGTAAATAAGAACAACATCAGTAAGTGCAATGTTCGTAAAATTTTCCATTTTGATAGAAACACTGTTTGCTAGCTTCAACAACAGACTGAATAGAAATTACTGACCTACCTAATAGTATTGGTTTGTGGCAGGTGATAAGAAATTTTTTGCACTACTATCTTAGTCTCCTTTGCATAACATGTCTTTGAACTCAAATTTTTGTTATTATCCTGCGGTATTCAAACAATTTTGGGTCAAATTTTCAATTATTATTTTCTCGTATCTTAAAGGTCCCACTGACAAAGAAATGTTTTTTCTGGTTTGTATATATTGTAATCTACCATAGGATTTAATATTTGTACCTATTTCTGATACACCCTGTATGGACCAATTGGTTGCAAAAAAGCAATGCCAAACTTCTCATTAAAATTTGTTTAAGATTTTTTCCCGTAATAATTACTTTTTGATTTTTTTTATACTATTATATGTTTGACTTGTGTTTTTTTATAGAGTTGTTATTTTGTTCATTTTGTTAATAACGAGATAATTTGTGTTTATCATCTAGTGTTCACATTTTAATACGGATCTTATATGCGGCCCGCACAACATTTTTAAATTTGTAGTTTGCCCGTTGTAAAAAAAGGTTGCTCATCCCTGTTCTAAAAGATCATTTGAGAGGATTGTTAGAGGATGTCCCTCTGGTGATAAGACATGGTATGTGGTACCAGCATGATGGTGCTCCCGCGCACTTTACGTTATGTGTAAGACCATTTTTGAATCAACTTGCTTAGATTATTTTTTGTGGGCCCATATGAAATATATGATATATATCATCAGATACTGTTGAAGATCTTAGGAGACGCATTTTTGAGACAGCAGAACTAATTCGGAATAACAATGATATGTTACGCGGGGTTAGCAGTCCGCTGCCAGTTTTTCGTATGGGTTCATCCAGTGCTGGTCTTTCGTCTCTCTCCACAGATTTTTCCTAGATTTACCGGCTTCTTCTAAAAAGTTTTCAATTGCTCTAAGGAAACACTATATTGATCTTGGTCTAAGGTCGTGGAAGAGATGTCTCTCCGAGATAGGCGATTTAAACCTTTCTCTGTATGCTGTTGCTTCCCTACCGCACTCAAGTGGTATACCTTGTCTGAGGGAGCGCGTTTAAGACATCCCGTGGTTAGCATGTATGCTTCATGCAGGGTATGCTATTGAAATAATGAGAATTTCCTTCATTTGAATTTAAAACAACGCCTACAACACTCAACATACAATAAATATTTGAAAATTAGGAAGCTGCGGAAATGTTCATTTACTGCTACAAGTCGTGGATTTACAACCAAAAGTATAGGCTTATCTAAGGCAACCCTTTTTTAATTCATCAAATATGCGACAAGGATTAACGAAATTCTTTATTTGCGCATTAGTGCTAAATTGTTACATATATTATTTACCGGAATGCATGAGTTTAAGTAAATTAATATTCTGCAGCAGCATATCGAAAAATGTTTCACAATTAATAACTAAATTGCTTTTACAATTATTAATTATTAATAACGCTTTCACTGTTTCTACCTGCATTTGATTTTTATCGGAAGTCCAAATATTTACCATTAGTGAAAATACTTTCTGTACAGGTGTGCTTGAGGCTGGTAAATACTAACAATGTTCCACTAATACAAGTATATTTTGATACTGCACTAACTTCTAAGTGTTGAAACATTTCTGCCCAGCTCTTCTCGATTTGAACATTTTCTTTTTTCTTCTGCCGGATATTTTCGTACTACCGACACTTCGTCAAATAAATTATTTTCGTCAGTACCAATACCTACCCTATTGTTACGTAACTTGACAAAGTCCATATGATTTTGAAAATTGTCTCATTCAATACCGAATATAACGCAACTCACCTAAAAATCGTGAGATCCTCATACTGCTGGAGCCCACGTCTCCAGGTATTGTGATGCAGTAGTGCTCTGTTTCGAATGCTCGTTGAATTGTTCCCGATTCACTAATCCTTCATTTTCCAAATTACTTAGAACACCTCGAGCTGCGTTTATACCATAGTGGTACAAACCCAGCTCTAATTGAATTTTTAAGTTTTTCATTGTAGTTTGAATATTAATAACTGTTGTTCCTTGTGCTTCAATCTTTAAGATACAATTATTAAACACAGAAATTTGGGCATGTACACATTAAGCCAACCCTCAGCCAGTGGGTTTTTAAAAGTCTTGCTAAATTTAAGGACATTTTTCCATTGGCAAAAAGTATGATTTTAGTGGAGGAAGTAGTTGTATTATTCGTTCTATATATGTCACTAAAGCCAACCACCTAGTCTCATTGTAACCCAAAACTTTTTTATACTTAATTCTAGCAAACTCGCAACACTTATAAAGTTTATACACAATACACTCTTATCTATAGAAAGAAAATTTGTGGCCGTTTTTACTGAATTGTGGAAAATATACGATATACATACCACTCCAATTAGTTTTGTACCAAACTTACTGGCAAGTTTGAAGAATTTGTTGTCTTTACTATTTCAGGCGAGTTCCCCAAAACTGAAATTCTTATTGTCATCACGAATACAGTTTCTTTTCCAAACCGCGTTCTTAAACGACAGAAAAAATGTAATTTGAAATTGATGCGAAAGTTTTACCTGGTAAATCTTTAAATTCCAGGATTTTAATATTAATTCCTTCAGTTGATAAAAAGTATCTCATTAAAGTACATACAAGTAATATTTGTGGAGGTGTTGGCAGGGATTTTTCAGGACCATGTTCCACTGAGCGTATTGCAGATCGTATATTAGGATATGAAATGACTTTTTTTATTTTTTGTATGGAAACCTAGAAACATTCAAAGAATGGAAGTAAGTCATCCGCATGGTTACGGGGTTCTCGCCATATCATGGGGAAAAATAATTATTTCCTGTTTTTGAGATGTCTCCTTAGTGGTGATGAATTGCAATTTATATCTGTTCTCATGTCACCCCTCATTTGGGGTTTTCTCAAATTCAAATTTAAATATTATTTTTAATATGTTCTTTTGGCGTTTAATGTAATTATTTTATTTATATTTTGACCTGCCGGCGTTGCGGCTGCTTTGTTTTAAGTTGTCGTACAATGCTCACGTAATTTTTGGTTTCCACTTTGATGTTTATTTTCAAGTACTTTGTGCTTTGTTTTTGGGGTGGGTTTAATAATTTTTTCAATATGTTTCTTTTAGAAGTTTAAGTTTGTGTTTGTTGTAATTTTTGTAGTCTGAACATGGATTATAGATAATCCGAAAACGTTTACAATTTTCTAAGTTCATATATTATATTTTGTGGGAATCGACATTGGTTTTATTATATTTTATTCAATCTATCCCACTATGAGACCCCTGGACATCAACAAATTTATACCATGGGAATTTCCAAACGGAAAGATTTGGTTTCTTCTAAGTTCTTCTACAGAAATGGAACATACTGTATGCGGCGCCAGTAGGTGACCTTGGTCACCACATTGCATCCCAAAATACGCATAGTACGCCCTTTTCATATTGTTTTTTCTACCAATTTTCTTTCATATTTATTTATTTACAATAAAAATGCACCTCAATAAAGCACTCATGCAACTAATTAGCCGTAAATATGGAAAATTTTTACTATTTTTTCTGAACGAAGCACCTAGAAATCCAAGAGTTAATTATTACTTCTCAGACAACTTTTATCACAGGCCTATTGTAGCGTTACGGACCCTTGTGTTGTGCTTTTCTTTTATCGGTCGTGATTCGTCGTGATCGTATTAGGTTCGGATCTAGAGTAGTTGAGCTAAATACGTGAAATAAAACACCAGAGAGGTTTAATACATTTATTATCGTCAATATTTAACTGCAGACAGTGCAATTTAACTACCTCCGGCATTCACCTGTTCAGGCTAGGAAACTGCAGGAAACCTTAGCCGAGGTAGTGCGACGTGATCTCAAGTACATAGATTTCCTTAGGAAATCTAAACTATTTGCCCAGTAAAATACTAAAGAGGCTGTTATCGGCCGGTTCGCAGGGGGGTTTCTGAAGGTGAACGGTGTATTATTAATGAACTGGACTACGAAGCGCTGTCGGGTGAAGGGTTAAGGGAATTTGACACTGCAGCCGAGATACCTCAAAGCGCAATTGTCGAGGGAGGCCGTAGCTGCCGAGATACCTCAAGCGCTTGGCCGGTGAAGGGTTAAGGGAAGTTGACACTGCAGCCGAGATACCTCAAGCGCAATTGTCAGGGGGTGCCGTAGCTGCCGAGATACCTCAAGCGCTTGGCGGGTGAAGGGTTAAAGGAATTTGACACTGCAGCCGAGATACCTCAAGCGCAATTGTCAGGGGGTGCCGTAGCTGCCGAGATACCTCAAGCGCTTGGCGGGTGAAGGGTTAATGAATTTGACACTGCAGCCGAGATACCTCAAAGTGCAATTGTCAAAGGGTGCCGTAGCTGCCGAGATACCTCAAGCGCTTGGCGGGTGAAGGGTTAATGAATTTGACACTGCAGCCGATATACCTCAAAGAGCAATTGTCAAAGGATGCCATAGCTGCCGAGATACCTCAAAGCGCTTGCCAGGTGAAGGGTTAAGGGAACTTGTAAAGGAACTGTGCTTCTTGATGGTTAGATCAAGCAAGAATGATCCTCTCATGACAACTTACTTCTGCTTTTATAGGCCAAAAAACGGTTGCTGGATCGTGAAAACATACTGCACGTGCACCAATTGGAAAAACAATTTCATGCTCCATTTATCGTGAGCCCAAGAATATTTAGTTAAAATCAATTAAATTATATTACTATTAAGGAACAGCCGAAATCACTCTCTTTACCTAATCCTCAGATCCTAATAAATTTTGTATTTAATTACCACGTACCTGTGTGAAGGGTGCATTCACCAAGAAACCAACTAATGACTTTTAACGGGAATGTCCGTGACAAAAATACCTAAACTTTTCCCAAACCGCCCCATTTATTGACGGCTGCCCCAATTTATGCTTACTTGAGATCAGACCAATTTGAAATTAGACACCTAGAATGTAAAAAGCTGTAAAGAAAACGGATCTTTTAAATCTGGAAATATAATTTACAACCACTGCTAATTCGACATGTTAGAAGTTCATTCATGGTAAAGCTGCATATTTTACGTGTTTGGCCAACATAAATTAGGCCTATTCGAAAAGGACAAAACAATAAACACATGTTGGAAACGGCCGCTTCCAAGATAAATGAGGCGTGCGACTTCCGCACGCCCCTAAAATCAATTAGCATGAAATATATATGCGAGTATAGATTAAAAATTAAAATTATGAGCATAAAGTCCCAAAGTTCAACTTTCTGTAATAATATAAACATAATGGCAAACGCGGTCCGCTACATTACGCACTAACTCGGTAACCCTCAGAGTCGGGCCCTGTTGTGCATTGCATAAACTAACTTAGCCTTGTCTCACACCAAAAGGAATAAGCCTCTAAGGCCTGTGAAAGCTTCATAATAATAAATAATAATTATTGCTGATGTAGAAAATGAAGTGAAATCGAAAATCAAATCAAATACGTCTCTAGCAGTGAAAGGTCTATATTATCACTGAACAATAATTATTGTCGACGTAGAAAATGAAGTGAAATCAAAAATCAAATAAAATAGTGTTGGCATAGAAACATTTTTCTGCCGAATCTGTTACATTGAAATGCCCGATTTCGCTAGTCGAACAATAAAGTAAAAATTTACTCAGGATGCGAAACATAATCTACAGCTACTAAGCTATTCAAATAGAATAGCAACTTAACAAACAATGAAACGTATTGTAACTTTGATTTCCTCTGTTATGGCCTACAATTATATTATTTTGGTCGAAATATTGTCCGAAATTGTTCTATCAAATATTGAGTAGCACTCAATCGACAGGCTCATATAGTGGGCTTTAAGGCACAGTTTACATCATATGCTGGATATTTTGTGGAGGGAGTGGGCGTGTGAATGGCGCCCTTAAGAGGGTCAAAGCGGTAATAACAAACGCAGAAAGCTCCCTCTTTGTTGGTTACAATGTGTGCTGCACAGTAACCTGTACGTGTTGGAATGAACGTGACAACTCAGTTGTGTTGTGGCATTATTATGTTAGGACCTTTATAATAACAGGCTCCATATACTTCCACGTGGAATAGCGAAGTGTACACAGCCGAGCAGGGTCATTCTGCGAGCGCCGAACGAACGCGTGCCTTGAGCTTTTTTCTGTTTAAGGGTTTTATTTACAACAGCAAACACGGATCAGATAACGGGCAATAAAGTGAATGAAAATTAAAGTGTAATGCGAACAAATTCCTGTGCGTGCAAACGCTATCGCTAATCCAAGAAATTAAAAAGCACCAGAGCCGTCCTAAACAAACAATTAATTTGGTAACTAATTTTAAGGACTGCATACGAGAGACACGACAGAGTTCCTTACTCTTCTGTGTCATTTTAATTATTTCCGGGCATTCCACACATCTAGTGGAGTAACGAACTATTTTCACGCAAATAACTTTCCGTATTTTGTGATATAAAGAATAAATAAAACTGAGGAACTTTATTGAGTCACTAGTTACGGTATATCTAGAAAGAAGCAAAGGGCTATTATCCGTATAATTTAAACCAAAGCTGCTTAAAACCCTTTCAGAATGGAGCACGGAATGTATTGTCTGCACTGTCTGTCCGGCGTCTGGAAAGAACTATTCGTCGTACATGTACGTCCGTTGGCTGAGAATGATAGCACTGGGACATACTAGTACGTCAAAGTACTGTATACGCCACCTACGGCTGTCGTATACGTTCGTCAACAGGCTGTGACACAAGCATCTGTGTCGAAACTTCCATGTACGTCAACCCCCATTAATGAGTTAACAGTAAACGCAATACACGCACATGATTTGTGGATGTTAATTTTATTATCTATGCATGCCGTACTACAGTTGGAGAAACAAGTGAAATAAAGTGAAAAGTTTTTTTTTATTGTTTTATTATTCACCATCAGGGCAATTTAGTGCCAATTTTTACAGATTGTTATTAAGGGATGAAATGGTCATGATGTAGATGTTTACATATTTTCTAAATAAGTGAATTCTAACATTTTTATAAGTCTACCAATAGTTTATAGACCTATACATATTAAAACGTAATAGAATTTTTTATTTATATTATCAATGTCGTTTTGACCTACCTAAATGTTACGCATGTTTTAACAGCTCTTGCTGCTCTCACGAGTTCACGTTGATGTTCCTCTATGCCAGCAGCAGCATTTGCTATATGACGAATTAATGCATTTCGATTATCCACTTTTGATTTGTATCCCTGACGTTTCATCCACACCCACAAACAAAACTCAATCGGGGTGAGATCTGGAGACCTTGGCGGCGAACTAATCGGACCATTGCAGCAAATACATCGTCCTGAAAATTTTCCATTTTAATACTGCGTTACCTGAAGAGAAAAATGTGAAAGAAACCCATCTTCTTGATATTACATAGCACCTTGTAATAGTCTTTGTAAATCACTTCGTAAAAATTTCAAATACTATTCTCCTGTTAGGCAATTGCCAAAAATGAAAGGGTCAATGAAATGACTGCCAACGATTCCACACCCCACATTAGCTGAAAAGCGATGCTAAACAATTGCTTCGTCTCTTTCATATTGTTAGGAGAGTTTTTGTTGAAAGGGTTAATTGAATTCACAAACCAGATTGTTTCGCAGAATTCAAGCTTCACATACATATTATCGCAGTCGTGAATTGTTAGAATTAAGCTGTGCATGAGCCAATAACAGACTAAGGTCGCAAATAAGCACATATTATATGGCAACATGAAACATAGGAAAAGACTCTCCAATCTGTTACTGATATGAAGTACTGCAGTATATCTCACCGGAGCAGCTTGTTGATAATACTTGGATCAATTCATTAGCCCTTTGATTGGTCCGCTCTACTGATAGTTAATTTCCACATCGTTGTCCAGTAAATAACTACTTCTGTTGTAATACCATTTGAATACGTGAAAAGTTGAGGGATATCATCCACCTATCTCACTGCGATGCACGATGAATACCGTTTATGTCACAAGATTGTAGGGATTAGGGCTCTGGTTCGCAATTATGTGCTACCTAGAAAGCTAATACGGGAGGGTTACCATCCACCGCTGTTATTGTGACAACCGTATGAACTTCTTATTATGAAACAGAGGAACTCTGAGGCCCTTAGGGCAAAACACATCGCGTTCCCTCAAATGCGTTTTGTCTAACCTCCCTCTGCTTAAACCCCCCTGACCTGTATTTCCTCACTCTCTAGTCAAGTTGTAGCCAAAATTCCCAATTAACTACGCATACATGGCAAACATAGTTTTTATTCAGATATTATTGCACTGTAAATGAGCAGCTTACATTTATTTATTTAATTCGCCAAAATACATACAATCAAAACCCCAATTAAATTTCTACAGCTAACAATACAGATTTTGGTTATCGGTGAGAGTCACGGGTTGTTGACATGGTCACGGATTAATACAGATGGATATAAATTGCTTGCGTCTAGTGTGGTATTCAGGTTGTAGGCCGTGTACACGCTGTATGTGGAATGGATATAGTCTTTGTACGTGTAGTTTGCAAATCACTCTTGTCTGAGGAATTTCAAGTTGAGCCGCAATTCCTCGTGAGCTAGTCATAGGGCTCTGTTCCACTAAATCAAGATTGTTTTCCACTTCATCTACAACTTGTCTACAGACACGTTCAGATATTATGGGCACACTAGGAAGTGTACCACTGTCACCCAATGTGTTGAAATCTTTGATAAATACGTTTCTACACGGAATGCTACCACCAAAAAGCCGATGACGATATTCTTCAACCGCAGCTATGGCAATTCCGTTACAGAAACCATAAACAGACGCCATATTTACATTCCAGGTGCAAGTAGATACATTGTTTATTACTTTTATAAAATTGTAAATAATTTCACAGTAATTGAGAAGATATTGTTTGACAATAAAAATGTGCCAACCTACTGAATTTAACTTAAACTTTTTAAACGCTATATTGCGAAAGTAAATAAAAATCGTATTACAAGTGTTGTATTTCTTAGCCATATGCTCATGTGTAGAATAAACTGCCAGAATGTAGCACTTTCTTCGCGACCCACCCTGTATATACATATATAAACGCCTCAAAAATGAATAAGGATATTGCAGTCTAAGACACCAATGCAAAACCAATTGCATTTATAATCAAAAATTACCAAATCAACAACATGTAACGTCTTTTATGAACATGAAAATTAAAGCAAAAGTTCTTTTAAAGAATAAATTTAACAATATTATAATGAAAATTGTTATTGTCTCCTTTCACTTAATTTAAATTGATTAAATTCCATACCGCGTGGCATCTCCTCTGGCAGTAATAACTGCTCTGCACCTTGTTGGCATGTTGTCAATGCAATTATCAATATATTCTTATGGAAATTGATGCCACAGTACAGGCAATACGTTCCTTAGCTGTTGCACAGTAGTAGGTCTTGGATTATGATGATCCAGCTGTCTGTGCAAAAGGTCGACTGCATGCTCGATGGGGTTGAGGTCTAGAGATAGCGGAGGAAGAGCAAGATGGTTTATTTTCTCATTTCGAAGCATCTCTAGAACAACCCCAGCACGATACGGCCTTGCGTTGTCGTCAAGAAAAACAATTGTTGAGACAATATTTGAACTCCTCCGAAAACAGTATATCATCCCACGGTGTGGCTTCTTGAAGCCTGTGCCCTGACCATTTAACCCGGTGTCTTCGTTGAGCCGTAGTTCTTCAGGATATCTCAAGGGGCGGTATGAGGTAAGCCCTACCTCAAACTATCGATTGCTCACAGTTTTATCGGCGACTTGATTCGCTGTGGTATTCTGGAGCACTTGCTGTAGATGTAGAGCTGTTGAAAAGGGATGCATGCTTGCATTAATTACTAGAAGTCGATCCTCAAGAGGTGTGATGCTAAACGATCCACTTCCAGGACTTCTTGCAGTCGTACCTGTTTCTCTAAGGCGCGCAAAGGCACGTGAAATTATGCTCTGCGTGGTTCCTACTTCCTAACGTATCAGTACCGTCGACCTAGGGATCTCCTCTTTGGTGCATAGCAACGGCTGAATTTCGTTGTTCTATTGTTAAATGGTTTCTCTGCATTGTTGTTAGTTATTAAGAATATAAATGTAACACGAATAAAAAAACAAGGAATAAAAAGATCTTAAGAAGACAGGAAAGATTATTCAATCAATACACAAACTTGACTCGACACTAATACGGTGAAACACTTGCATCTGGATTCGATTGTTTTTTGTTTTTTATCATCAAACATAGCCGCTTGCTCTAATTATCAATAATAGACGACCATTAGCCGCCAAATACAAATATATAATATGCTTTATATTACAATATTCCTATTCATTTTTGAGTAGGTTTTATATATATATATATATATATATCCATCAAGTTTTACTACGTACTATCTAAAAGTTGCAACTCATATTTTTGCGGAAAGAAAAAGCAGCGGTAGTTGTTTCACCATTACCTAACTAAAGAGATTGCGAAAATTGAAATTTAAACGAATTGTTACATATTAGGAATTGAACAAGTGTATTTTTAGATTTAAGAGAGCCCTGGCATAATTTAAACATTATTCGCGTCAATATTTAGACTGTTTAGTAGTTGGAAGGTATATTTTAAGCAAATTTAGAAATATGTTACGGAAAGAAAAAGCAGTTGTAGTGGTTTCACCATTGCCTAAATAAAGAGACTGCGAAAATTGAAATTTTAACAAACCGTTACATATTAGGAATTGAACAAGTGTATTTTTATTTCATATATATATATTTTATTTTTAAGAGAGCATAATTTAAACATTATTCGCGTCAATATTTAGACTATTTAGTAGTTGGAAGATATATTTGTAAGCAAATTCAGAACATGTGTAAATAGAAAACAATGCGATAAACAGCAAGTACAAAATGATATTCTGGGAAATTCATATTAGGATTTAGATACTAACATTTTCAACTCCTAAATGATTTTCACATATTCGATACTAGTGTAATTGGAGGGCTGCCCCCGAAAGTAATACAATTTAGATATGTTACTGCAAAAACACCTAAGAGATCAATCAGTAAACATATGATTTCAGAAATTCATAGGCAGTGTTCAAAGGAAACTTCGCCAATAATTAAAAAACATTAGTAAATCCTTTTAAAGCCCAGTTCATAGTATATCCTTCTAAACGCCAGAAATGTTGTTCTACTGGTAGAACCTTTGTTGCAACCTAAGATTCCAATAAATACCATTTAAGGTTTATATCAATCTGATTAATGGTTTTTCAGTAATGGTACATTAGACACAATATATTCTTAAAAAATTTTCTTCGAAAATTAATCAGTTTTGGAAGCTCTCTAAATGGGCGTTCCATTGAGAAATTCCTAACAAAAACATAGCACCTTTTGACGCTGAAAATCATTAGTATGAAATTCAAACTGCTACTATTTAGAAAAGGGGTTGTTCGGTGAAATGATATCAAAAATATTTCTAATTTGATATTCAGAATTTCAGAATGTATCTAATACTTTTTGAGAACCAGAATGTAACACTTGCGTTACAAGATATACTTCAAAACTTAACACATTACTAATTAAATTTTCGCTTAGCAAAGTTTTCACATGGTTTTATATTATTAGCTTTTCACAGTATAGATTTTAAAGGGAGCGTAAAACCACTATCCGAAAAGTTATGTGTTTGAAACCACTATAAGTTCAAAAGCTTTGTTCTACACATTTTAAGTTAAGCCGGCTCTTTGCATAACATTTACTTTTGTGTAGGTATTTGAGGGTTTAGAATTCCCCTTCTTCTTCTATCTCCCACTTTTTGTTCTCGTGTTAATCTTCACTGCAAATGAGCTTAAATGCTACATCGAGTTAAAACGTGGTAGCCGCTCCAGCTCTCTCTTGTTCTAAATTCGAGAGTACTTCATGTCAAAAGTTTGGACCCTTATAAGGGACTTAGATCGTTAATCAAACGAAACAGAATAATTGCGAGACAATGGCTCCGAAATAATTTTGGCAACGCGATGGAATATCACAAAAGAGTCATATTTAGTTTAATCAAGGAAACCATCCTTTTACGGGATTTGCTTCCACGTTAACTTAATTCCACCCAACTTTGCCTAAATAAATCTGCGAAGACTGTTTGCGGATTTGCTTTCTCCAGCCAGTCCTATCAGATAAGGATAACATTTATTAATCATCGAAAACCAAGTTTGTATGCCATTTCAAGTACGATAACAGAAAGGGATCACAGTTCTGGAAAGCTTTGTTTCCGTGCAAAGCCTAACGCGTTTCAAGAACAATTTAGCTATCAAAATTCAAGGTTATCAGCTGAGATAGCTGCGGCAGTTGTAAACATAGTAATAATTAAATAAAACAGATACCGGTGCACAAAAAAAGTTAGAAAATTAATTACAGAATTATAATATTTCGATTACTTAAAACAGTACCCTATAATACGTTCACTATGTTAGGATTGAAGGGAAACTATACCCAAACCCGACAGGGATGTGAAACAAGATTCGGGATCAGCGGTGTATTTGTGCAGGATTTTCTCACAATTCCTTTATACTGTGCTTTTCTATAAACTGATCCGAATCAAAAGCAGGCCCTACAATAAAATATCTTTACCTTAAACAACACTGAAAGCTGTAGCTCCCATAGAAACAATTTTTTAAGGAATTTCCAATCAACTTTATGTTTCTTGATCTTTGCTGAAGAAATCTAAAATTACCCTTTTGTTGCTCCGTACACTAGTAATCAACCTTATACGGAATTTTAAAGGGATTTAAAATGATATAATAAGTATATGAAGTAACATAGAGAAATTTAACATGAAGGATTCGAAAGAGTTGTATATTTTACTGAAAATTAATCTGAAATGAATTTATTCATTTAAATTAAGTATTTAATAATGTTGAATTGTAAGGTGTTCTGATTTACGCGCTTGTAGCATCAGTTCCAAGATGCCGTAGTATCCTGGAGGTAATTTTTATGCTAATACAATGAAAGAGTAAAATAACCAGTTTCATTCATAATAAATAATTTTTTAATTAAAAATAGACAATTTTTAACGAATTGATAATAAGCAGAATGACTCGAGCCAAACTTGACCATGTAAGCAGCCAACAATTTCACATTTTACATTTTACACTTATTTAGTTTAAATTCAATTAAACGTTTCTTTGTAGATGCCTTTTTGATTTCGTTGGACTCATGTGCATACTTTTTCTCCAACCATAATGTTCCTTGTTATTTAATTCTTAATGTTTGAATAGCTTCATTATGTTAAACACCGTGTTATATTCATTTTAAAATGTGTCGCTTTATATGAATTAATTTCTTAATTTGTTCGCCGCTTCGTAAGAATTAATAACGTTATTTTAATTGCAGTCTTATTTTGGGTTACCATTTCGCTATTTGTTTTGCTTTTCGAAGTTAAAGTTATGTTGACAGTGCCGTTTTGTAGGCTCAAAACTACCGATTCATGTTTTTCTTGCGCGTGACCTCAAACACTTCCGAGAACTCATGTGTCCCTTATTCTAGAACATTTCATCACGTTTCGAAATATGGTGCAACCTTTTTGGGGGAATGAGGGGTCATGTTGCGTTTTTCAAGCAGTCAATTTTCGATCTCTGATGACTCCGGTACTCCGAAAACTCCATCAATCGGGGGCAACGAGCTCGGGTCTGAGACGAACGTTCACGTAAAGCGGGTTTTCTTTTGCGGCACCTGTTAAATCACGTATCGTACCGAATATTGCTTTAGGCAACTAATATCATTTCGTCAAAGTTAAGTCGGATTAATAGCAGTTTTAACAGTGTAGCCTGATTACAGAACAATCAATTGTGATTGTTTCTTATCTCTATTTATTCGGATAAAAAGCGTTGGAACCCGTGAAAAGGTGATTGTTGGGATTAATTTGCTTCCCCAGGAGCCTAGAAACCCACGTTTCGTTCCCCCCTGCTTTTCTGAGGCGTTCTACATTTTCCCGGACCGGAAAAATACCCCTTTCTGCATTTGGAAATCAACCCTCCCGGAATTGTGCCTGCCTCTACCGAAATTCAAGGTAAAGAACCAGTTTTTGTGTGTAGTGTAAAAGAAACCTTTTTTTCTCGCGAAAACTTGCAAAATTCGACTATATTGAACTTGTTTTATGCAACTTAAAAGCGATCTTCAGTCGCCATTTATTTATTGTTAATGGTAACAGATATTAATACTGTATTTTGCAAGCTCCAAATGTATAGGAGGCTTAATAAAGGTAAGGTTCCATTCCCGTAAGCTGTTCGCTTCTCGGCCTTCCACGAAGACGTACAAACAGCTGGATTTGCAAGGTGGCGCCCATTTATTTTGACTTACTCTGTACACAACTAAAGATTTTCTCCCATAAGCGATTTTCACGAACTCGCCCTACTCCTCTGAGCTAAGCTGTAGGCCTTTTTCCATCCATCTTGTTACGGGTCGTCGAAAAAGTCGATTGGCCCGTAACAACCGATTTAATGCATATTTTAGTTAAGCCGTGACAAAATCTTAAAAAAAATTAAAAAGCAAATAAAATTATTGATTTGCTTGTCTAGGATAACATCATGAAATGTTAGCACAAAAAGCAAGGTTATTGTCGGTTGGCTAGGATCTAAGCAACCACTTGCCCTCCGCCGTTTGGTCGCCACCGATTGCTAGATTGGCGATTGCCTGTTGAGAAAGATACTAGCCAATAGAGTTGCTCGCCAAGATAGTTGCTCGGCAACACATTTACTCGCCAAGACAGTTGCTCACCAAAACAGTTACTGGGCAAGACAATTGCTCGCCAAAACAGTTACTGGGCAAGACAATTGCTCGCCAAAACAGTTGCTTGCTATCCGTTTGCTCGACAGCCAACTTACTCGCAGTACTAAGTGTAACTTCACGAACGCAGAAAATAGTAGATTGTTTGACAAGTAAATAAAAGTGGTTGTTTACTATCGAGTGGAAACAGATTGATTTACGAGCGTTAGCGAGTAAATTGAGTTTTCACGAGATAGTAGACCACTTTTCTTACGAGTTAAACATGCTATTTTTTGTATCCTTAATGGAAAACGTGGAAAACCTAAGAATATTTTAACAACAATTGTTTTATTACAATCTTTAACATCGTTGCCTATTAAAAGTAACCTTAGCAACGCATGACGACAAATTAAACAAACCAGAATTTTAACAGAAGATGCAGTTTGAAGAAAATGAGAGTATTTTGGAAGCCGCCAGAGAAGCGACTCTAAATCTACTTCCATCAAAGTCAAAAGAAAAATATGATAAAACTTTTGAACAATTCTGTCAATGGAGAAACAATCAAGGGGTACAAGGTATCAGTGAAAATGTTATGTTGGCGTTTTTTTTGGAAAAGGTAAGAAGCTAATGATTTTTAAAAATAATTTTCTAATTGTTTCTCCTATTTTTAGTCAAAAAACCTGAAGGCATCGTCATTGTGGTCCACATATTCGATGTTGAAGAGTACCTACGTTACAAATATATGAAGGTAGTGACATTTCAAAATACAAGCAATTAATTGCATTTCTGAAAAAACAAAATGAAGGATATGAACCCAAGAAATCAAAAGTGTTGACATTTGAACAAATTATGATGTTTCTAAATGACGCTTCGAATGAATCGTATCTATTTATGAAAGTGGCATTAATTTTTGCTTTAAATGGAACAATGCGAGGAGAAGAATTACGATCACTAACACTTAACGATATAGAAGAGAATGAATCAGTTATTGTCGTAACATTACGTAATACAAAAACGAAGAAGAAGCGAGTTTTTACCATAACATCGGAAGCTAATGGGATTGAGTTGTATCGGAAATATCGTAAATTCAGGCCACAAAACATTGGTCATTCCAGATTTTTTGTTTGTTACCGGAATGGTAAATGCACTGTGCAACCAGTAGGGATCAACACGTTTTATAGTTTGCCGAAAAAAAATTGCTGAATATTTGAGGCTACCTGATTCCAGTAGCTACACAGGCCATTGTATGCGAAGGAGCTTAGCTACCATGCTGGTTGATAATGGGGGCACTATCCCTGATTTGAAAAGGCTTGGAGGATGGGCTTCAACATCATCTGCCGAAGGATATATAGGAGAAAGCATTCAAAATAAAATTCAGACATCCAAGAAAACTTTTAGAGGCTCCAATCAACAGGAAGTTTCAAAAAATGACCCTTTGCAGCACTCATGCTCACCAAGGTCAAGTATCATGGATGTTTCATTAAACGAAATTTCCAAAAATACATTAAATGGAATTTCATTCCAAAATTTATCTAATTGTACATTCAATTTTTATGGCAATAAATATAGTGAATAATTTTTTCGTTAAATGTCATTTTTGTGTGGTTGTGTTGCTAACGATTAAAGTGTTGCTAACGGATAAAGTGTTGCTAATGAGTAAAATAAAACATTTCCTTTGTGAATTCTACTTAATCAAATGGCTGTTTTCCATTAAGGATACAAAAAACTAGTTTATACTTTGCTAAGCACCTTCATTTGTAAAATAATTTCGCACATCTATTAATTCATAATTAAAACCTCTACTTCTATTTTAAGATGCCACAAGTCCTAGGAGAGTATTATTTTTTTAAATGTGGATATCTGCATACTCGGCGTGGCGAGCAAATAGTTGTCGAACGAAGAAAACCGTGAGGAAATAGTAAACGAGCAAGCAGCGGCTAGCAAGTAGGCACACACCAGGTGGCTATAAGAGCAACGAGTAACATAGTGTAAGCCCATACATCGAAATATTAACCTGAATACGACTATATTATTTGTAAAAAAAATGAATGGAATCCCGTTCCACCCAGCTTACCCCGGCTCAGCACATTTGGTGTTATACAAGGGTCTAACATGCCCCACCTTTGGAAAACCCATGCCCCAACTGCAACTAAGACACCACAAACAATCTGGGAAAGTGCAGTGCATATGATTCGAACCTGAGCGACTTCGGTAGAATAACTCTGAAGTCAAGCTCTTCGACCACTACTCTACCTCGCTCCCTAAAAAAACTAGTGAGTTTACGACCAATGTTAGTAGAAAAATATATTTAAGTACATAACATATAACCTTTTCAGATTCGTTATCTAAAAACCTATGTTCTATTTGCAAGGATAAACAGCATACAAATACAAAAAATATCGGTGCAAATATTATTTTTAAGTTGCAAATATTGATTAAAAAAGATTAATTCGACATTCTTCAAAAGTTAATAATGGACGGTAATCTAGGCACGTGTTTGTGGACCTCGTTTCCCTTGGGCTTTAAAATTATCTTTTCCAATATTCCTCATGTTTACGAAACTTCTTAAAAATTTTATTTCAGTTAACATGTTTCCAAAAATTCTCCAAATATTTGTATTAAACTTTTACGCAAGATATCGTTTCGTTAGAAAGTAAACAGAGTTTCCAACTTTGGTAGTGCAGAAGTTTGTGAACCTCGACAGTGAACCTAATGTTTCACGAGTTTGAGGAAAGGATATTAACTTATTACGTTCAGGAAGCTTGTTAAATTCCGGTACATTAGACACATTAGATTGATTACACAATTATTAAGTAATAACACTAATTTTAACACTATTTTGAAAAATAAAGTTTCTAAGACCTGTTAAGTCTTCGTTAATTCGTGTAGTTGAATATAAGTATAAAATTTCACATTCTGTTTTGATCCATTGAATTTAGATTGAATCACACCATAAATTTCAAGGATGGTGCATCGTACAAACATAAAGGATGCAGACATATCTTCTTTGAATTAAATATAACATCATGTGATAATAATTTACAAAATGTTTTTGCGAAAGGCTACTGCAGTAAGTTGATTTGTATTAAACTACTCCTTGGCGTACAACATAAGTTTATTTGCGTAGTTTCAACACCAAGATATAATTCAACGATGAGGGTTTCCTTAAATACTTCTCTTCTTCTTCTTCCTCTTCTTCTGTGTATAGGCTAATCGCCTGTTAACTATCTACAATGGAGTAGGTTCTATGAGCCCTCTTTGCACGTATGCCGGGCAGGAGGCTAGCCTAACCCATCGACGAGAGAAAAGAAGTTCCACTGTATGGTTTACGATTGTCAAAGATGTTTGTATGATAACCGGGACCGAAGGTATTACGTACCCTCCGAAGCACGACCGGTTGCATATGCCACTATAATGGTCCATCCAAGTACTGACCATCGTGGATTGTCCTGGACTACGAATACCGTTTGACCGGTGTCCGCAGTTCTCCGCTATGCCACCGATTTCTTAAATATAAGTAATAATGACCCGCTTAAATTCGAAATTAGTGACAAATAAATATACATGTACACTAATACATGCAACAAATTCATGTTTGAAGTTTGAACAGATCTTTTCCAATCGCCCTGTATAAGAAATACCACTACGGAAGTAAAATCACATGTTCATTCGCAAGACGGTACAAGATAAAGGAATAATAACGTACCTGAGCCTCTGTGAGGCTTTTGACACATTGTGTAAATGAATTTGGAATGCACTGAAACAACCACGAATCTCAAAGAAACTTAGACAAGCAGTGAACATATTTCATACTCCAGCAAAGACAGTGATAAGACCCGAAAGAAAAAGCCCCAATAAACGGAATAGAACATTAATTAATTCTTATTTAATTTTAATGCCCCAAGCAATATTAGGAAACAAAAATTCCTAAAAGCTACAAAAAATAAAAATGAAAAATACGTTACACGTGACTAACATCATAAGCATTATGTAACTGCGGCGAGCAACAGTAGAAACTAAAAAAAGACGGATCTGAATTACAACTACACGAAGTAGATTAAATTCAAACGAGGAATGTTCTAAAATATGCAATCCTAAGAGGAAGAAGGGGAAAACGTAAATTCCTAGTATAGTAAGAGAGGAAGCTTGGGAGCAAAACAGAAGAACATGTTAAATCACTGAGAAAACTAAAGATACCAATCGGGAATCGCAAACTGTTCCTGATATGGACTAAGAAAAAGAAGAATAGGAATAATCACAAGAACGAGCTAATATAGAATACATTAGACTATCTTCTTCGAAAGCTTTATCTCTTACAAGACGTAGCGACCTTCTTCTTACACCATTACAGTTACAATTATAAAGGTATTATACGTTGCTAGCTCATACTTTCTTAACTGACGTTTAGTTTCCAAGTTTCCTAAAAGGGTTTAATTGAGGAAGATGCGAAGATTTAGGGATATTGACTTACGTTAAGCTTGGAGAGTACCCGGGAGTAGTGACTACGAATAATAGAAGTATATATTGGGAAGCCCAGTAAGATCTTAGTAATAAAGTTTAATCCTGTACATCCTATATCTGTATCTTCAAATATTTACGTTGGTCATTGCGTCTAGTGTGTTAGACTTTACTAAAGGGACAAGTAGCTAAAATATCTACATGTATAGTAGCTAGACTACACTAAAGCGACAAGTAGATGAAATAGCTGCTTCTATAGAAGCCATAGTACAGGGTGGGCAAATTTCGATGTTTGTATAGGGTAACTCGGTAATTATAGGAGATACAAAAAAATGGAAGGCACGTTCTCGATCTCTTTTTTTGAGACAAATTCACTGGCGGAAACAAAAATTTGCTATCGTCTTTTGTTTTCGAGTTACAAACAAAAGTTCGATTTTTCGACTTTTAGACACATGTGAATATCGTGGTTGTTTGTAAAGTTAGGAGAAAATAACTTTTACATTCTCAAGGCACTTTTTTCAGTATAATCCAGTGGCGTCGAGAAAATTTGAAAAAAAAGGTTTAATGTCGAGTTATGGCCTAAAGTTGTATTTTTTCAAATGGGAATCATAGTTGGCTATGGTTTAGTTCAACAGATTTTTTTTCTCTTTCTAACTCTGTATCATATGTCGGGTAACTTTTGATGTGTAAGTCTTTAATAGCGAACATAATATTTTACTAGATTACTTTTTGCGTTTTTTTATATTTTACCAAGTAGGCGGGTGTCATCTATGATGGTAAACGGAAAAAAATCCAGGAAAAAATCCATGAAAAAAAATCCAAGGAAATAAAATCCAAACTATAATTATAGTAATTTTTCACATGGTTTGTAACATTACGGCCGGTTGCACAAACGCTTTATGAAGTTTGCCTTATAGTTACCTACCTTAAAAATAAAATATTTTGGGCAAAAATATTTTGTAACTTAGGTAGATCTGTATTTGGATATAATGCCCTTGGATGTAAATTTTGACAATTTAACTATTTATTAATACTAAAACTTTTAATTTAAAAAATCCCTTGTTAAAATTGACAGAGTGTGAAGCAGCATAGCATTTTATTAATATAATAAATATATGTATATCGGTTAAGAAAACTGGCAAACAAAACACATTATTAGCAAAAAAATTATTTAAATAGAAAAAAGAAAAGTAGACAACAATACTGAAAGATAAAAAAGTTGTAGGTTAGGTTAGGTTGGTTAGATTTGGCTGTTCAGGGACCTCGGTGGTCTAGTGCGAGAACGCATTGGCCACTGGAGGTCACAGCAAATGCGGTCGCTCCGTTGGGGCGATCGAATCCCGACTGGGGCTACCTCATTTGGTTAGTTAAGTTTAAGGTGCAAGTTGCATGAATGTTTAGTGTGTAAGAGACGCCCGCAACCCCCTGAAGTAATGCGAAAGCGGTTACGGAGGGGGGGGGACAGTAGTATGAATGAGTGAGAAAAAAAAGGTTTGGCTGTTTAAAATTATAATCACTTCATTTTATAGTTTGGATTTTTTTTCTGTGGATTTTTTTCCTTGGGTTTTTTTTCCTACAATCCATCTATGACAGTGTTTATTCGTTTGCAAGTAAATTGCATATTAACGATTTTGTTTCCGTCATAATTACAATTAACTCATTTAATCGTAAAAGTGAAAATGTTTTAGTATTAATAAATAGTTAAATTGTCAAAATTTACAGCCAAGGGCATTATAACCAAATACAGATCTACCTTAGTAACAAAATATTTTTGCCCTAAAATTTTATTTCTAAGGCAAACTTCATAAAGCGTTTGTGCAACCGGCCGTAATGTTACAAACCATGTGAAAAATTACTATAATTATA
>JABXWE010000562.1:0-63651 GCA_014611495.1 Limonius californicus | reverse complement strand
CTGCGGAGATCTTCCTTTTAGATTCCTTGTTTAAAGTCCAGACCTCACTCCCATAGCACAGCACGGATTCCACTAATGTTTTCCCCAGCATTTTCTTTGTGTTATTTGAGATGTGCTGGTCCCACCATAAAGAATTTAAGCATCCAAGAACTTTCCTGCTTTGTTGTATTCTATATCTTATTTCCTCTTCTTTCCCCAATCCATCTTTGTTTATTATAATTCCCAGGTACTTAAATTTGTTCACTTGCCGTAACTGTACATTATCGTCGATCAAGATGTCAAATCTGTCGCTAGAGTTGACGACAAGGTATTCCGTTTTGATTAGGTTAATTGTTAGACCCCATGCATTATATTCCTGATACAGTCTACGAAGCATGAACTCTAAGTCATACGAATCTTGTGGTATAACCACTTGGTCATCGGCGAAGCACATTGTCACTAAGTGGTCCTCCCCTATTGGAACCCCCATTCCTCCACAATTTCTTTTCCAGTTTCTTAGGTCACTTTCCAGGTAAATATTAAAAAGGCATGGAGAAAGACTGCACCCTTGTTGAAGTCCTTTAGTAGGATGTAGTGGGCTTGAGTACTGTCGTCCGTTTTTAATATATGCCACGTTATCAGTGTATAGTTCCCTAATTATTTCTATTACTTGGCTATTAATGTTTAGGCTTTCCAAGATTTCCCAAAGTCTACTTCTAGGTATTGAGTCGTAGGCCTTTTCAAGGTCTATAAAGGCAAGGTGAGTGTCGACTCCTCTGGATATTCTTTTTTCTAACAGTTGCTGTAGTGTGAATAAGTTATCTGTGCACGATCTCCCTGGTACAAAACCGCTTTGTTCTTCACTAATTTCATCTACTGTGTAGGCTTGTAGTTTGGCACATAGTATTCTTCCAAACAGTCTGCTTAGGGTACCATTTACACTCAGTCCCCTGTAATTTTTGGGGTCTCTCTTATCTCCTTTTTTATACACATTGATAATGTACGAGATTTTTCATTCCTTCGGGATGCTACGATTCTTCATGCATATATTCATCATGTGTGTTATTCTTTCCATTAACTTAATTCCACCGTTCTTTATAAGCTCCACTGAAATTCCACCCGGTCCTGGCGATTTCCCATTTTTCATTCTTTTGGCTGCCCTTATAGATTCATCTACTGTGATCGTTACTGTGTTCTCTTGTGTAATCGGAGGTATTATATTTATTCTGTAGTCCGGTCGAACTTCCATCAATAACGTTTTATAATGATCCTCCCATTCCTTCATTTGTATAACAGGATTTATCCTTGTGGCTGTGTTGGATGGCATACTTTTTATGCAGCGCCATACTTCGGTCGATCTTGCTCCCCCTATTAAGCTTTCTATCTCTTGGCATTTTCGTTGCCACGTTAAGTTTTTTTCTTCTATTACTTTCCTCTTGAGAATTCGTCTTTTTTCTTTAAATGCCTGCCTATTTTCTGGGGTCCTGTTAATTAACCATTTGTGATACGCGTTATTTTTCTCTTCGACCAGTTCCGCCATTTCATTTGTCCACCATTCTTGGTCTTTCCTTTTTCTTATATCTATTGTTCCCAGTACCTCAAACGCCACTTTATGCATTGCTTTTGTAATATTAGAGTATTCTGTTTCTACATCTTTGCTTAGTTGTATTGTGTTCAGTTCTGAACATAGCCTTCTTTGTTAGAGGTCTCTAATACTGTCTTGATGGAGCAGATATAATTTATATCTTTGTTCTGGTGCCATACGTCCTTCTTCTCTGTGTGAGTTCTGTGGGTTTGTCTTATTTGGTATACTACTTGTTTTCTGATAGGGGAATACCATCGTTGCTGTCAGTAAAAAGTGATCAGAGCCGCAATTGGCTCCTCGTTTTCCTCTGACGTCGTTAACTTTTATGGTCGATTTTTGTTTCGTAATAATATAATCTATTATTGATTTTTGTTGCAAGGTTGGTCTTTCCCAAGTGTATCTATGTATATTTTTATGTTGGAAGTGTGAATTGTTCAATCTAAGCTCGTACTGTTTGCACAGATTTATCAGTCTTTCTCCACTTTCATTAACAGTCTGTTCTCCAAAACGGCCCACCACTTCGTCATTATCTTGTGAGCCCACTCTGGCATTAAGATGAGACACCCCAGCTCTAGCCCTCTCTGATTTGTGCACCCCAGACCAATAATGTACATAATCTTGGAGTCTTTCGTTTCCTTGGCCCTTCTTTTTTGTTTCAGTTACAAAATCGATATCTATCCCTTGCTTTATTAATTCTGTTGTTACTTCGCACATTTTACTTGAAATTCCTTGCACATTCCATGTGCCTATTTTCATAGTCCTTTTCGTTTGCTTAAGTCGTCGTCTTTGGGATCCATCCGGTGTATTCCGAGGCAAAGCGGTTGAATTTTTAGCGGTTGTAGCTTTCTACGGATATAGGGTTGCTGGCCCTACGATCCAACCCCCACTCTTGGAGGACCAGGATTTTCTGTCGGGATTTTCTCCCTTAGCCGAAAGTTCCAGTTTTAAAGCGCTGAATACTCGCTCTCACCCTACCCATTTCGGAGTAGGATTTGTTGGTATTCCTGGGGTGATCTTTTCCCCGAAATGTGTTTCCTAGTATTTGTGAGGTATCCTTATCGACATTGCTATACCCCTCTAGGACCTGATACCAACCCTTCTCCCTCCTCCTTTCTCAACACGGGCTTGGGACCGGCTATGGCGGAGTTACTTTATGTCAGGACTTTTATCTAATATACATAATTATATCCATTATTTGATAACTTATAACTTGCTGCTTTTCGTATTTTTCCTTTTGTACGTATTTAGATGGAAATGTAAGTTTGACTCGTAGGTCCTTGATCCTTTTACGAAGATCTTCCTTTTGCTGAGATTTGAAAGGGTGGTGTCTTTGACAAACTCCACACATTGTATTAATAAAGTCCTTCTTTCAGTAATATTGTTTCGGTAACTAACTCCTCCCTGTGTTGGCTGAAGAACCTGTTTCATTGGTTTGCTGCGGGCGGATGAAAACCATCGTTTATTTGTAACAAAACCTAGTACAGGCAGTGGCTAGTAATCTTTATTAATTAATCAATTTTCATTTGCTATTAATGTTGCTTTAATACTCGTGATATTACAAAGTAGGGATTTTTAGGTTTGATCTTCCGTAGCCATTGTCGGTGGTGTTTGTAGGGGATTTAAGGCCTCTCATTCCAACCAGTTTTACGTGGAGGTAAAAACTTAGGTTAATATTAGGCGAATAACCGTAGCGCAGGTTACCACCAATGTAATGTAATCTGGCCCTGGTAACCGCAGCAATTATACCGAATGTTTTCCAATGAACTTAAAATGCTATACAGGAAGACTATTATTATTGCATCGATAATTCCTTAAAATTCGTAATTCTTGATGCATAAATCTTAGCATTTTGTGGCTAACGCCAGCGGCGATTTGAGCGTCTTGTGTTGTTTTTCTTAGTTGTTTACTGCTAGGGATTTATTTTAATTTTTAGAGTGGCGCGTTATGTTAGAATTTATTCTTGGAGACACGGTTTTGCAATCAGGCGTTTTAAATAAAAATTCCACCTATTTCATCTGTAAAAACTACTAATTACTAATTACCAGTAGACTCTTTGCTAGCCAATTAACTATAAAATTTAGAAGATAAGTTATCGGGTTCCAATTGTAGAATAATATACAGGGCTGTAAAATAAATCGTTTCGAGAAATTAAGCAACCTGTGAACAGCGACTACTCTGTAGTGTACCGAAATATGTTTCAATTGACCAAGTAGTTTTGAAGGCCAAACATGATTAAACTTTTAAGTTAGAACTAATTTTCTATGTTAATTATGCGAGATTGTAGCTACAAAGCTACCTAGATTTCTATACATCCACTTGAATAATGCAGGAATCATATTTAGATCCCTTCAACCTTATATCAATTTAATCTTTTATCGATAAGGAATTTAAATGTGTTAAAATATACATAGGGTTTCATTTAAAGAATCATGGGATAGATTTACCTCGTATACCCTGTGCACCTGAAAATGACTTTAAGTGTGTAGAGGATCTTCTATTAACACCAGTTTCTGCTTTCTTACATGTTAAAGAAATATAAATCGTTGAACACTTGGTATAAACGTCCTACCGCAATTTACTTACTAAAATTAAAACTCATTACTTACATTTAATTAAAAACAATGATGGGCAATTCTTTTTATATGAATTTACCCGTTGATCATATAAAATACTAATTTATAAAATTCATTTCAGCACAATCTAATTATTATATCTTTAGAGTTGACTGACGTAAGTGTTCTAAATGTAAAATAGCTATGACTGATTTTAAAAAATCTCCGTCTGAGATATCTGTATGAAATATCTGGAGAGAGGGCCTAATTTGTTATGTGGGAATTTAGCGCTGCGACGAGACATTGGTTTTTCCATATTCCACAATCAGACGTTCCAAAAATCAATATCACATCCGATAAATTGTAACAATACGTCCAAGCTTGCTGAAGGGTAAAATGTATCAAATAGAAGTAATAAAGTACTCAGATGACATCATAAAGTACTTCTAATAATAAAAGAGAGCCAGTGATGGGTGAAATCGATCTCTTGCATGAATGATTCAAAAACGATCTTAATTAATTGGCGAAATTAAGAATCGTGATGCATTATTGTAATAACTTATGTAAGAATTCAGAAGAAGCTACCAGAAAATTCAATCCATTCATGAATTTCATTTCATGTAACTTATTGCCTCTGTTAGTGTTATAATGGGCGGACGTCGGGGAATCTAAGGAGAAATCCACGCACATTTTAGTTCGAAATGCGTCAGTTCTAAGGGAAACTGAAAGCCGTAAAACGCCTGCATTGGCACAAATGGCTCGAAATGATCAAATCTTTGCGTTTATTCCGCGTTTGATTGTTATGACCAAAGTTTCTTCCAGTTAGCTTTATTACTCTTGCAACCTTTGTTGGCAAAACGATGCGCTTTTAGAAGATTACGTTATGTAATGAGTCTAACGTTTGTTAAAAGTATAACGTATAAGCTTCAAACATAAATCACATTTCCAGCTGCTAATGAACGCCGATTTATTATTTTTAACATTATTTATTTTCAATGGGTGGTCTAATTTCAAAAATTCTAGGATAATTTAAAATGTTCTAAAATTATAAAGGTAATATACCGATTGGATTTTCTAACACATCAAACAATTTCTTCATATTTATTACAGCATACAGTTTCCCAAATATTCTAATCTACAGGAAGTTATATTTTTGTAGATTCTATGGATAAGACTTTAAACTGTATTATTTTTATTAGTTATTAACTATTACTGGCCATAAAAACCCTAAACAATAACACATCTCAGCAAATATTATAAATTACTGAATTAAGCGGAGTTCATTCATTAGTAAGATTGTTGACATTAAGAGTATATTTAAGAAAATATATTTATTTTATTATAAATCATTTTTTAGAATAAACTTATTAAAAACACCAGAACTTCCGTTTTTAAATTATACAGTGTGTTTCATTTCTCACCTTCATAACGCTGCATCTTCCTTATTTGTTTTCCGAGCGACTTCAAATTTTGGGCAATTATACTACCCTTAAAGCTATTATTTTTGCAATTTTTAAGTAATTTTACTGCAAACCAGTAGCCTACTATGATCAATAATAAATGCGAAAAACTGAAAAATCATAGTAGGCGTAGTATAACCAAAAACAGTTATTAAGGAAAGTTGTTTAGAATCATAAAATTAGACCAAAATTTTAGTTTTTGTATATTTCGTAAACGAAATGTGAAGGGTGTCATATCCATATAAGTATCTGTGTATTACAGAAAAAAATAGTTATAACCAAAATAATCTTAATAAAAGGAATTGTATCTCTCTCGACTAAACCCTCGTCAAGTCTTAAACACTTTTCTATCTTTTCTATCGCTTTCTGCTATTATCAACTTTCCGCAGTTGTTCTTGCGTTAGTTCGCGGCCTGCTCGCGCAATTTTAATACAGTTATATCAGGGGATCTAGGTGGCCAAAAAATTAAGGGCTATTACGACTTATCCCGCGTTGCTTCTCTGAATGAACGAACGTTTGCACTGACGAAACGCACTATTGATACTTTGTCATCAGTGATTAGGTGTGCTCCATCCATTACTTAATTTGCTATTTAAATTCAAAGGATATTTAATTTAGAGTTCATAAACTTAATTGACGGTTCATAAACTTTTCGTTATTCATTGCACGATTTGTTAACACAACAATGACATTTTTATTCGTAATCATTATAATTATTATCTTTGTGATTCTGAACAACCTTTCTTATAACTTTTTCGATAAAACTAGATCTACTATGATTTTTCAATTTTTCGCATTTATTTTTGATTATAGTTGGTTACTGGTATGCAGTACAATTATTTAAAATTGTAATAATAACTATTTTGAAGGGTAGTATAATTGACCAAAATTTTAAATCTATTGTAGAACACATAAAAAAGATATAGGGGTGTAAAGGTGAGAAGTGAAACACAATGATCAGCGAAAGTTACCAATTACCAAGATGGTGAAAGCATGCACGTCTTAATCTTGAAGTTAGAAAATTCAGCTAAAATTGTTGGCTTAGAATTATTACACTCTGCAACTAACTTACTTACGCAACGGCGCTACAACCCTTAACCTTAACTTCTTCCTTCATTCATTTGTATATTTCGGTAACCTTTCCCAGTGATTAGTACGTAGGATTGACTTTGCCATCTCCGCTAATGACTCACTCCATTTCTTCTTGGTCTTTAGTTGTTTTTCCATTCGTCTTGCTGTAGCGGTTTTTTTCAATTTTTACACATGTCCTGTTTACATCAGTTTTCCTATGCAAATGTGTGTGACTAGGTCTAGTTTTTCACAGTCTCTATATAATTTGTAATTTCACCATGTTCTCCACATATTTCCTGTGTTAGTCCCAGTATCTTCGTCAGCACTTTCCTCTCAAAGGTTCCTCGTCTCTCTACATTTTTCAATGTCTCGTCCAGATTTCGCTTCCATATGTGATTATTGATCTATTTAGTGTTTTTGGTGGCAGCCATCATTTCCGGTTTTTCTTTATATATTTTGAATCTCATTCGTTGTTCTTGGTGTCTACTATATTATTATCGTGCGCATCATCATTTGTTTGAACTTTGGAAGCCCTATAACATAGATGTATAAACAACATTTTTCTGAAAAAAGACTACAGTTGAATTAACTTTTTGCGGGTGCATAAAGATAAGCACTGTCTAAATCTAATCGCAGTTACCTCATTTTTTTACTTAATTATTGTTACGCATAGTTGTATAGTTAAATGGGTTTTAAGTGTGTCCGAGTTAAGCTGTAACTATTTATTAAATGACGGGTCGTTGTTTAGTTATTAGGGTGAAGTCGTTTCGGACATTAAAATATAATTCCAAATTGCCACAAACTGACGTAAGACTTGTCGCTGCTTAAAACAAGGGTTGGCTGAACCAGACAGTATGAAAATCATACGTCAAAGTTGAGTGTTGCATGGCCGGCGACCTCAAGCCTTTCTCAGTTGCAGCTTACTGATTATAAGAGGTGAATTATTTGTAGATGTAATTTCTTGTTATTTGTCCTCATTATAAAGTTGCTTAGTTAAATTTAGTGTAGGGTGATCATAAATTCTCTGTGCAGCGCGTTATTGTCTAGCAATAGCTGGGAAAAATGCGCGCGCTAACTACATCCAGCACCATAAATATATACTACAATATTATCGCCGTTAATAATCATAACGGCTTGTGCTTTTGACAGAAAAATTCTTGGTAAACTTTAAATAGTATAGCATATAATGTTTAACGATTTTTGCAAAATGTAGCAGAAAATTTCTTTGTACCTTTTATAAATCCAAAATATTATGGATAGTCTTGCCAACTATAAAATCTCACAGGGTTTTATTTAAAGCAATGTTGTTTTTCTAACACTCCTAACAACTTTACTGCTGTATAAGTATTAATTATTCGCCTACAATATGCAGCTAGTTTTAGCTCTTTATGCATAATAATTTATTTTGTTGAAGAAGTTAAGTTAGAACTGTGTGTGCTGATTACCGGGGCACCTCCGACGAACAAATGCGATATGCTGTTCTACCTCATAAATATACATTTTAGTGTATTTTAAAATTAAATTAGCACCGTAAATATATAGAGCGTCACTGGTGGTTTAGCCCAATACCGTAGAAATTTTTTAAGGATGAACCATATCAACAGTACATGATTTTCTTGCTAAAAGGGTAATTCATCATTATATTATTGAACTTGGAGATAATTTAGATGCTTTGTACTTATTATTAGTTAATCATCATTATGGTTAATTAATATATCTTGGGGAAGTCTTCTTTTCAACCTTGTGAATATATCTCTGACCTAGTTGGTGATGTATGGCACTTGGGCATAGATTGATGTTGTCGAAGAACTTTTTGGTAATTCTTAGGACGAACTAATCATTGATATCCCTAAGTCGTTGTGTATTGGCTGATTACTTACAAATAAAGAACGGATAATATGTACGACAAAATTGAAATATATGCGCATATATATGCAGAAATGTTTTTCGAAAATATGCATATACTTGGACCATATATGCAGCAAAATATGCAGCAAAATATGCAGAATAATAAGTATAATTAATAAAAGTTGTTAACTCAAGTATAATAATTTTTATTGGACAAAATCAACAAATACATACACTAATTAATTTACTCGTATTATTTATAACAGCTAAGCCTAGAACTATTAGTCTAAGAACTATTTCTAAAATAATTTAAAGCACATGTTTTTAAATAGAAAAGCTTCTTTCTACGTCGACAGAAGTAATGAGTGCATTTTCTAACTTACCATTGAATTCCAAATTGAAACTGAAGTTACTATCTCTTACTATTTCGCCTGTAAGAACTTGGTTAATTTATTTTAAATTCAGAAACCCCTCATTTTTCTAAAGACAATATTAAATTTTTGATATATGAGATCACCTATTTCACAGTTAACTTTCTTACACAATCTCTCAAATTCCTTTATTATTTCAATTGACTCTGAAAGAGACATCCCTTGAGTCTCTAATTTGCGGATGGAGTTTGAAACGAAGCTATAGTTTGATTTAATAAAACAAAGAGGCTGAGGCAATTCTGTAGATTTCACTAATTTTTTACAATTATCCAAAGCGGCGCTGAAATTAGTTCTTTGAAGAATTACATCATTAATAACTTCAAAATTATCGGCGTAAAAAATTGCTGCTTTTAACCATGTACCCCATCTTGTAATTATTGGTTCGGGAGGCAATGGGACATTTGGAAGTAGCTCCTTATAAAACTGGACTCTCAAGGGGGCTTTTAAAAATATTTTTTTACGTTACTAACTAAATCGTTAACAAGGGGAAATTGATTCCTAATACTTTCGGCTATACGATTTAAACCGTGAGCTAAGCAAGTTACATTTGTCCGTACTTCCATCTACGATTATATAAGTAAAATTACTACCCACTAATGGTCTAATTTCAGACAGTTTTTCATTGTAACAAGAATATATATAATTTTTTCCTAAGGCGCTTCCGTCGGTTACATTTTGTTTACAAAATTTTTGTAAAATTGATTTTAAATTAACATTACTTAATTTCGATAACAGTATATTAGACGAAATTAATGCCTTACATAACTCCTTATTAAATTCTTCTTGCCCCGAGTGTTTGGAACTCGTCCCTGAACATTGACTCATGGTTTGCTGAGAACAATTGCTTCGCTTCCATTTTTCCTATTTTGCAATATGTGAAGGAGTTTTAGAGTGCTGATCTACCAAGGATCTCTCAGAAGGCACCTACAACGACAAATAATTAAATATTACTATAAGAACTTTTGATACTCGTTAAAAACGAAAACAAAGTCATGACAGGGAAGGTAGTGTACTCGTTAAAAATGAAAACAAACACTACCTTCCCCGTCATGACTTTGTTTTAGTTAAGTACAAAAATAATTTGAATTTAGATAAGAAAAATTATTTAACTTGCCAGTTTGCTGCAAGCTCGACAAAATATTTTGTCGCCATGCATTACTGGTTCTGGATATGGTTTAATCCATGAAGCAATCTTGTTCGATTTACTCATTCTAGGTATATAATATGTATAATATTCGCAAGAGATCAACACTATTGGAGTACCGGAGACGTTGTAACGACGAGAGAAGATTCTATTATAGGGTTACTCAATGAGAGAAAATACTTTGCAAACTACAAACAAAATGTAGGTATGTATTCCACTCAATATCCACCTTCCACTGATAAAGAAAAAACAAGTAATAAAATGGATTAGGTCGGTCCTTCAAACTTCAAACTGTCGGGAATTCCAGGCAGCTGTCCAGATGTGAATTGTCGGTGATCTGTGTGAATTTCATAATCTTGTTTTGGCCACTTGACATGCAATGCAATATATACAATCACTAATTAGCGTTAATTAACCCTTATCAGTGTAATTCGCCACCTAATTGACTATAGTCAAAGATATGCAAAAATTAAAATATATGCGCTTGGCATATAATTCGCTCTTTACTTATAAACCATGAGGTATTGATTGATTCATTGATTATATGAAACACTTTTGTTTGGAAAACTTGGTAGCTGAGGTGGAGCTCCATACCGGACACGCATAAGTGGTTAGTGATCTAAGCAACTCTGTGTACAATAATATTGCACAGTCAGTTCGAAGGGAAGCTTTTCTGTTCAGTAGCGGGTATTGTGTGGTCTTGCGTATTTTGCATTTAGCTTTTTATTGATGTGTGAATTTTGAGGAGTTATTGGTTATTTCCTATCTTGTGTTCCATATATATAAGACGTCCATTGAGTGTTGAAAGCGTCCTACAGTTTCAGTGATACTGTCGTTTTGTATAACTAACGCCGTATTCTGCTGAATGGATCATGGATATAGATGTTAAATAATGTTTGGCTGAGTATGCTGCCTTGTGTGGGATCCCAGCACGAAGGCTTTTTGGCGGAGGAAATACAACTATTCATTTTGACTGCAAAAGTTCGGTTATCTAAAAAAGAGAATAATATAGTATTAATGTAAATTTGACTAATAATGTCTAATAATGTGTACTTAAGACCACCAATCCACACCTTATCAAATACTTTAGTAATATCTAGGATAGCTATGGCTAGCAATTGAGATATCTTAACCTATTGTTAAATCTAATAAAGTTATATTAAGGTACGCTATAGGAAAATAGGTTATTTAACCGCATATAAATCAAATACCATGTAAATTAGTTCCTAGGTAGCAAAGCGGGTCCTTTTGGTTCAAATTCTTCTTCAGAAAGGCATAGAGGATACTTTTCAACCTTATTTGTGCATTCTTGGTCTGTAATTTATAAATATGAGTAAAAACGTAATAATTTTGACAGCTTTATACTAAAATCTAAATTTGTGAATTCAATATTTTTATTTTGCGAAAAATATGTTTGTAGTAATGCTCTTATGTATGTGAGGAAGCTTTGTGTTAATTTTGATCAACATTGAAGTTGTTTTTAATAATTTGTTTATAATTTAATGTAAAGTTATTTGTCAATTTCCAAATGCTTTATCAAAAATATGCCGAGTAAAGTATCGTACTCTTTGCAATTGTGTGAGGAACACATTGATTTTTGTTGTAATATTAGTTATAAGAATGTTATTGTACTTTATAGATATTCGTAATTAATTTAGTCAATTTTAATACTTTACTGTGATTTGTTTATATGTATTGGGTTGCTAGGTAACTTGCTAAAAAACGATGAATTTTGTCTTGTAAAACAAGTTAGTTGCTATAAGATCTTGAAGCCAAAATCACGCTATTTTTGCTGCTCCGCTAAATCTGCATTTGGAGTTTATAAGTTAGTATTTTTGAATTTAAATAAATGTGTTTATGTTTATTTATTCAAAGTGTTTTCTTCCACTTACGATCGAGAATTAGTGAAAATCTCCGAAAAATTCCAATTTTATGGAAAATAGAAAGTTGGCGTGGGCTTTCTAATTTTGTTTTATAGGTTCTCAGTCGTTTAAAGTTGGTCGATAATTTATTGTTGACACAAATGTCAATGTCATTTGTGAACAACTTGGAATCTACAAGAAATAATTAAAAATAATCAAATGTACATAAATAAATAAATAAATAAAAGGAAGTGCTTCGAAATATTAAAATAAAAGAATTAAATTACAAGAAGAAAGTACAATACGGAATTTTACCTTTAAACAATTTGGAGGTTAGGACCTTAATACGATTCATACAAGTTTTATAAACAATTAATGGTGTATCCTGATTGAAAATAAGTGTTGAGAGCTCATTTAGTTACGTGTGGCCGAGATTTGGATACAATAAACAACAATTAACTGCACTAATTTGGTCATTCAAAATCCGGGTCAACTTGCTTACTGCTTTGGTTCGCGGAATTTATCACGTTCTAAAGGACCGGGCGCGCCAAAGCTGGCTGATTTCAAAATTCATGGTGGAGTACATCGAAGTTTGCGGTCACATAAGCGAATAAATAGGTGAGTGTTCCTTTTCAAGAAAAAAATAATAAACATTTAGAAGAATAAATGAAATAATAATTAGTATTTTATTGTGTTTATGTTGAATTACGAACTTGAATAGTATTTTGTGTCATTTAAGGGAAAGCACTAATAATTTTGAAATGAATTTTGCTAACTATTTTCTATATAATAATTTTCTTGATTTTCCCTATGATTTTCTTCGTCTGTACTTGTTTTGTTACCAGCTGCTACACGAGCTTATACAGTGCGACTAATTATAACAGCGACCCTGAGATCTGCAAAAAGGTTGATGTAATTTTATTCGATTTCGTGTTGGTTAAACAATTTATGCATTTGTTTATTTTAGATATTCATCTGCAGGAGGATATCTTGATTATGTATTTTTAATTGAAATATTTTAATCATATTTGTATGAAACACTCTCTTCTTAAGCATTTTGTATGGTAATATTGTGTTAATTGTATTTTAGGTTCACTATACTATCCCTGATTAATCTAGTGAAAAAAGTTATTACTACATTATTGTATAAATATTTATGTTATTTATTCCCTTTGATTTATTCGGTTATCTAATTAAAAATACATTCTTGGTAATGTGAAAGGAACTTTGTGTACAGTAAAAACAATGTAAGCCCCTGTCGCAAGCGAGTACATCAGCTTATTAATAATATCAATATGACTAAATAATTAATTCAATCCTTTGCTATAATTGCGAATAGCCAGATTTATTTTGATACATAATATACTATTTATGTATGTATTTATAAATAATATAAATGCTATGTAGAAATTATATGTAGAATATACATAATTACCATGTATATTAATTTGAATTGAATATCAAGAGTAGATGAACTTGGGATCTAAAACTGCATTTGGCGATTGCTGAGAATCATATCGTAAATACAGGTTTCTCAATCTGGTAATACAGAAAATGTTCTTTTCAAAATCACTTCAAAGCCATGTTGTAGCAGGCTAGCTAAGCACCATCACAATTAAGCGAAGGATTCTTTACGTTTTCTTCTTTGAATTTTCTCTTGCAGTCTATTAGTCACATCTGGAGTCTTCAAAGGTTTAAATCAATCTTACGTAATTGATTTGATTGGATAGAGAAGTTTGCTTCTGATTGATTAAATGGATTTAATCCTGAGCTGGCAACAGATCAAACTCATGCACAGCCCACAATATAAAGCAGTATTACGAAATGGTACATTTGCTGTATATTAAGACAACCCTAATTGGGAATTATAAAATTGTTACTACATTTTTACCAAACAAAAATGTAAGCATGATGTTTAAGATATAATACCAATTTACAAATTGAATGTTCTATGATAAAGACATACGGAAAATAAGGTTTAATATTTTTGTAAGTTAAATGCAGGATCATCATTATGCTTTTTTTTATTTATATAACGCAATCTAGAGAACTTACAAACTTCATAGTTATAAATAAATTGCAACTAAACAAATTGTTTCTATTATGGCAAATTATTTATCAAACAAAATTGGGGTAGAAATAATGACACCTTGAAAATAAAAATGGCTTATAATTTTTTCCTACAGAATCAATTGGGTTTCAATAGATTAATAAAATCAAACTCTATTAAAATAATTTATAACGTCGACCAATAAAGTACGTATTCAGTGTTGGTCAACATAAGAATAATTAATTCCAACCAAAATGTTATAGGTCACTTCAGCTTCATTCGGTTGGAAGTTACGGATATAACTTTTTTATTGCGATTGGCCGGCTTGCCATTAGAGTCAGCAGTATGAATGCTACTTATGCACATGCTTTTATTTACGTCGGAAATGCAAGCATATAGTAGTACCTATTACTCGTACAACGGGCATCAAATTTGTACGAGTAGAGTAGAAAGCAAGATAGCTTAGAGTGCGGTGCCAGAAGTAAAGTTTGCAGTTGGTGTTTTTATCGTAATCGAGCTGCCCGAAGCTATCTCCCAGCGATCTTGTAGTTTCCAACTGTTACGCTTGTGAGCGAACAATCTAATCTGCCCTGAGTTTTTTTTGGGCCGGTGAACATTTTGTAGCCGATAGAAACGCCTTAACAAACTTAATTTAGTTTCTTATGGAGGTCTCCGGGGTTGCTGGGGTTAATTAACAACTGATTAGTAAAAATCGTTCAGGATATTGGTTCGACCCTTGTTTTTGTTTTTCTCTCTAACGATTGATTGATTTTTGTAATTAATTAAATTCTGAAACTTTAATGCTCTCGTTTCTGCAATTGATTAATGTATTTTTAACTGGCTTTCGATTGAAACGAAGAGGAGTAGAAGCAACACAATCACCATTAAAACATAATTTTAAACCGGAAATACAGACAATTAAATCTTTGTAATTGACCAGCTTTAAACAAAACTGTTGTCATTAAGACTTTTATTAATTGATATAAATTATACTTTAATTTAAATTTTCGTATTTTTAGCATACTTACGATAACGTTTTATATGTGGTAGGTATAGAACACTGAAATTACTACAAAAGTGTGACTACGAATACGTTTCTTGTGGTTTATATCCATATCAGAACCTACGGATTTGGTTTGAATTGGTGCATTCTCAGCTTCTGTCACATCTTATGTTCATTGGTTTATTTATAAGTGCACTTCTTCTCCTTCTTCGTGTTCCGTCTCCGTCACCGGAGATTGAATATCATAATGTCTATTCTGACTTTAGATATCGCTAGTTCAATTGTGGATCTGTTGAACAATTCCCGTACGTAGCCAAGAGGTGCGAAGTCTTTCAACACTTCCCTTTTATTTTTCCCTGCATGACTAGCTGTAATAGCTGATGTTTCTCTCCGCGTATGATATGGTCCAGGTATTGTAGCTTTCTTCTTTTGTTTATTAACACATCTTCGCTCTCCTTACCCATCCTTCTCAATACTTCATCATTCCTGACTCGAACTACCCAGGATATTCTCAGAATTCGCCTGTATACCCACATCTCAAAGGCGTTGAGCTTGTTCAGGTGATATGTCAGCAATATCCATGCTTCCACGCTATATAAGAGTTTTGAAAATATATAATACTTTACCATTCTCAGTTTGAGTTCTTAAATCTCTACTGCAAAAGAACTTCTTCATATTCATAAATGTACGCCTTGCTTTCTCTATTCTCATTCGTATCTCTTCTGTGTCGTTGTTTCTGTCGTTAACTGTTGTTCCTAGATAACTGTATTTTCGTATTCTTTCGATCTGCTGATTATCTATGTATACTTGATTATTGACGTTATTTTTCTAGGTGTTTATCATGAACTTCGTTTTTCTGATGTTCATTGTTAACCCAAATTCTGCACATGCTTTCACTACTCTATCTAATAATCCTTGAAGTTTCTCAATATTTTCCGCAAGAAGAACCGTATCGTCTGCGAATCTGATATTGTTTATTGGTATTGGTATACCATTAACTTTGATACCGTCTGTTTCATTGCCATCTACAACTTTTCTCGTTATTTCTTGCGAGTATAGATTAAATAAAGTTGAAGAAAGAACGCAGCTACATACTCGTCTAACTTCAATTTGAACATAGGGTTTAACATGGGTAATACGAATGGAAATACGTGTTTTGGATCTCCAGGAACTCCAAACAATTGTGTGGTCAACATGTCGGCCTATGTCTGTATGTGTATGATACTTCGTATCTCAGAAACTACAACTACTTTATGAAATTTGGCTTGTTGAAGTACAACGAAAATCCATGATCTTAAATTTGTTCTCAAATCCATCCAAAGTATTATATCATTAATAACATTTTTTGCATTAATTCTTTTTTAGTTTTATAGTACATCTGAAATTATATAAAATAATAATATAAAATCTCTGTTTTTGAAACTAAAAAGCGTGCAAAAAAGGACTTTTAAAACACTAGTGCTTTAAAGTTGCCTAGTTAACGAAAAATTTACTTGTTGGCCATCCAGCTGGATAATTTTTTGTATTCCTTGCAATACGCTTGTTCAGATTTCGCGGGGATTAATCGCTATTCAGCTTGTTTGGCTAACATTCAAATCTCGGATAAAATATGCTCGTTTTTGTTCATTTTGTAATTCATGAACACAAAGTCGAAGCAAACTTCACAAATCAAATAATTTATAATAAATATACATAGCAATTTCTAACCGTTTCTATATCAACGATTAATGACATAATGACAAGATTACTTCGAAAACGGGATTTCAATTTTCTATTTTCGTTAAAATTTTCAGATTTTAATGCAGGTATAATAAAAAATAGCATATAATACACGTGTATAAGAGCCTTTAAAGCACTGCTTCGTTAAAAGGCACTCGCCTTCGCCTCGTGCTTTTAAACCCGTCGCGCATGCTTTAAAGGCTTGCTTATACACTTGTATTATAATATACTATTTTGCCGAATTTCCTAGCTTCAAAACTAAGGACTTTTACGGTAGTTTACCAAGAAACCGTTCATAAAATTAAACATTATTTAATAGCTCTATGTATAACACACATCTTTCAAAAACATTTTACTTTTTATTTTAATATCGATTTATTTAAACAGAACAATATGAAATTGAGTTTAATAACATAAAATTATGACTAAGTAGTAAGTAATTTATAAGGATAGCTTCGAGGGCCTATTATCGGCTGTGAAATGGTATACTAGAACCGACCACAACCCCATTAGCTCGCAGGTCCTCATCACTGGTTGCCGATCCCTGGTACAGATTAAAAACGGTGGGCTAGAATTGGCATAATTCTCCGTGGGAAGAAATTTAAACTTTCAATTAATGTTGGTCTCACAACATTATCTTAAAAAAAATCATTGCGTAGTACTTTCTTTTTTTTTAATAACTAAATATGTAAAATAGACCATAATCTTCTTCAGCAGTTAATATTCTATTCAAAGGAGAAAATTCAACTCTCTCCTTCACTGTTAGTAATAAACAACGAATTCAGTACTGGTGGTTAATACTTCCATCCAATGGTTCAAATAGGATTTATTCATACTAAAACCTATCGATCTAGACTGGACTGGATCAAGTTCAACGCGGAAGTCTGTGATTTGTTAAAATAAAATATTGATAACCTATCTCGATTATTATTAATGGTTTATCTTTTGCACCCTCGAACATGTTGTTCATCTGCACAAATGGGTTAATTTGATTTAGAACTTATTTCCTAGTGAATAATAAATTTAAATTTTGTTACGGGCCAAAAAAGATTCACGTTACGGCGCCAAATTTGTTACGGGCCGATTCTCGCTACGAGAATTTTGGGACAGAGAAATCTCACGTTGGCGTGCTAAGAAATTTTCGGTACGGCCAAACGCGCTTTTCTTGGACCCGCAAACAAAAAAAAAGATGGTAAAGGCCAGCGGCTTGCTCAGAGGAGTAGGGAGAGTTCGTAAAATTACTTATAGAGAAAATGCTTCAAGTTGTATACAGGAAGCGTCGAAATAAGTGGGCGCCACCTTTCAAATCCAGCTGGTTACAAGGTTCTCGCGGAAGGTCGAGAAACCAGCAGCTCACGTGAATGGAACCTACCTTTAATTGTGCCTTCACCTTGATCTTAAAGCTTGCAAAATCCTTACACAGATACTTCAAAACACAGTAATAAAAGACATGCGGAATTTTAACACACATATAATGAACTGTCAAAAATGGCACAGAACATACAAAAATATATATCAACGATAGGAAACTTTATAACGTAAAACACAAACAGTAATAATTTCGAACGTTCGTTATGAACTCTACGCCGCTGGTGCCAACGCTACATTTAAATGGTTTCAATAACTGCGTAGCCCAGTTGCGCAAGTTTACAGAAATAATAGCATAAAATGTGAGAGTCTGTATAAAATTAATACAAAACGAACAGTGGCTTCAGGTCACTGTTAATATTTTTATCAATATAACAAAAAAAGGTCAATACGTTTGAATTTTGCAAGTTACACGGAAAGTTTTGCTTCACAAAAAAAAACACCAAACTGGAAGTTTTTACCTTGAATTTTGTAGAAAGGCACAACCTTGGCAATTTCCAGATGAAAACGATAACACCGGCGAAGACAGGAACCTTCGCTGACATGAAATGGCTGCAGAACCACGGGCGTTGGGCTTTGACGATGATCCGCCGAAAGGCGATTGTACAACTCACTGAAGAGTTGCCTTTTCCTGGGGTTGAATCACGTTATTCCTTCTTAATCCGGCAATAGCCGACGGCCTGTAAAGTACCCTCGGTACAACAGCGAGACGGAAAAACACATTACTGATACCCCTCACAAAAAACCTGAGCCGCCCCTGCAGCACTTGACGTAATTACGGTCGCCGATTGATCGAGCTTACGGACAACCTGAGCCCTCAAGATCTAAAAATGGACTAAACTCAAAATGCAACGGGAACCTGCACTTCTCCCCTCAAAATTGCGCCACGTTACGAAATCTTCTGGAATGTTCTAGAAAAACAATTTGTTTGTGACACTCGAGTTCCAGGAAGCGTTCAAGGTCTAGCGCAGAAAAACAAGAGCTTGCAGATTTTACACAAAGGAGACTGTTAACATCACAAGCTTCGAAAGACAAAACAAAATAGCGAAAAGGTAACCCAGAATAAGAATTTAATTTAAAATAACGATATTCATTCTAACGAAGCGGCCAAGAAATTACGGAATTACCAAAGTGTAGCGGCAAATTTTAAAAATCACATAACAATTTGCAACTGAATAAATAATTTCCAGGAAGTAACTATAGTTTCTGTTGGAAAAGAAAGGAAAAAGGAAAATCAACGAAGGTTCGTTCCCCACAAGGAGGCGGGTTGCTATAGGGATCAGTCAGGTTCCGCACCGGAACCCTAAGCCCCTCTTCAGCCAGTACTGGGAATGTAAGGGTAGGAAAGTCCAGGAAAATTAGATTCAGGAATTTCGTGGATGGTACTGTCCCAACATTGACCTGTATGATACAGGAAAACCGCGTCGTAAAAGAAGTAAAGCAGCAGGTCCTGTCCCATTGCGAAACATGGATCCCAGATAAATAAACTATTTCGGAATGCTTCATTCTTTCATCAAGCTACTTTTATTAAGGTTGTTGTCCGTGAGTTGAGTTTAAAATATTACTTTTACTCTGCGGAAGACAAGAACTAGCACTAAAACCACACGCATAATCTCTAAAAAATTTGTTAAATTTATTCACCAGGAAGAAGTAGGGATGACTCAAATCATTAATAACTTTATTAAAAGTGCTCCTGCTGTGTGTGGCCTTTTCTATATTTTACAGTAAGCAAATTGAAAATGTGTTAGTGTACAAAATTATAAGATCCCAGATTTCATTCTAATGCCTTTTAAGTTAAAAAAGTTTTTCAAAACAATAACTGTCAAGTAGCTTTCTTTCAGAAAAAGTTGTTGTAGATGCCTTACCCAGTTATCTGATTAGCTCAACTTCATTTTCCGGAAGTAAATGAAATTAAAGTAGAAGTTGTTAAAAGTTTTCTAAACACATTAAAGTCATTCGCACGTATTATTTTATATCTCATTTTTATTTTTATGCAGATTTAAAAATTTCCTTCAATTTCCAGAGATTTTTAAAAACGAAATCTAAAACTCCTTAAGACGATGCACGATTATACCAAAAACAGATTTGAAAGGAGAAGCAAAAGTTCTTCCTAGAAAGCACTGCATCATTTCCTAAGCAATAAGTATGATCATAAATTCCATGAACCGTATATTACTAAAATAGTTCTTATAAACAGCAAATGAATTAAAAGTGTTCGCGGTTGGCGGCTTGATCTTAATTTAGTGTCGTGAAGTTATTCCACAGAGATTGTGCTATCTTCTCCCCAGTAAATTGATTGTACCAACTTTACTAATTTATATTGCTTTGCTTTATGAGCTTTTTGCGGCATCGTAATTGTTTCTTTTTATTTAAGTTGGGGAATAAGCGCAGTTTTAAAACTTACCTCAAATTTATTACTCTAGCTTCTAGGGGTTATTCAGACATTGCGTACGTAATCCCACTTAAGTATTATGTCAGCCATAATCTCAGAACAGTCTTCATAAAGATAATTTGATAGTAAAACGTATAGTATGTTTCTTTTAGTTCGGATTAGTCTTTCTCTTCTCTCTCTCGCGCTCTCTGCCACAATAGCACAATGCGCTTGGAAAACGACAGCGATGCGATTATGAACCAAATAAATAATAAAGATAATTAAAATGACGGTTATAATCCTGAGTTCCGTGCGTATTACGCCTCTGCAATCTTCTATACGCGCTATTAGAGTTCTATTAGCTCTGTATTAATGTGGATGAATACCTCGGCCGCGATATTAGGTGAAGTTAGACCGCAATCACATTATCAAGCTATTGCCCTAATCGGCCTGAGTATAAACTTGGAGGAATTAGGCTCAGTTCATCTAACCCATTTAACATAATTAGTCCTTCTGTCTTAGATTAACTCCTGAACTTCCCTCGCTCGCTACACAAACAAATATTGCGCTTTATTGGAACATATTTTATGCGAATGTACATAGAATTAATCTGAAGGTAAATCTTAATTAATGAAATGTTACGTTTCAGTATCAAAATACAGTATAATTATTTTTAATTGCATTTTCTAAAATTGTACTTCAAAGTTTACTAATGCCAATACAATACATGGATTATACATAGATTGTACAAAACAAACAGGCATTATACCTTATATCAAGCAAAGCTTCTAGATGTAGGTACAGTGAATAGTATATAAAATAATAAATCTGATGTCATTATTCTAGTCTGTTCTATACAGGTAGCAGTCAAATTTTATAAGCGATAACAGTTCATATTTAATAAAAATAACGTTATTTAAGTTGATACAGTATAATTATTGTTTCAGCGTAAGAAGTATAAGATTTACTTTAATCATATGTCCTCATGTTTTACCAAGGATGTTATAGAGCGTGGATGCAATATGAACACGCTATTGTGAAGCTACTTAGGGACACCAACTGTACCGAAAATACTGTACATTGAAGAATTGTAGCTTCCATTGCCACATAATGTACCACTTTCATGACACAAAGTTTTGTCTCACAAAATTATTAATTTAAATTTAATAAAGTACTTATAACCCCCGTTGGCAACGTGGGACACACCGATTTCACTGTAGGTTGGTGTCACAAAGTTATGTATTCAGTAGTGTGCATTGCTGCATCCATTCTATAACAATCTGGGTTTATACACATTCAGAATTATGTGACTGAGTTAGAGCTTATTTCTAATAGAAGGAGTGATACTTTAAAATCAGCTGTAGTAATGTTCAATTTATGTTATATACAGGCGCAGTATTAGATATTTTTATGTCTTACAGTAATTATAGTTGTGGTTTTTATAAAATGAAATATATATCTTCAAAAATATATTAGACAAAGGTAAAGTAAATAGATAAGTTTCAATAAATTTGTGTTTTACGTCATCTCCGTACACCATCCGAATAGTTTTTCTTCGTAATTTGCATACTTGGTTGTAATATAATATTATAAATATTTGAAGGTTGAAGAAAACGAAACATCAACATCATACTACTTCATACTAAATCTTAGTTTCTCAGTATTAGTTTGATTTAGGGCTAATAGCAAAGAGCATATAATAATTATATACTCTTTGGTTCTAGGTCATTCGATCGCCACCACTTGCTCGCCGCCATTTGCTCGCCACCGATTGCTCGATTGCCAATTGCTCGTTGGCAAAGGTGCTCGCCAAGACAGTTGATTGCCATCCGTTTGCTCGACAACCAACTTGCTCGTAGTATTAAGTATAACTGTTACTTGTTTCATAATTAAAGCCTTTGATTTTATTTTCACAGACCATAGTATTATTTTTTAAATAGATATTTATATTTTAAGGTAATATTTGTTTATGGTAGTTCTCACAGTAAATAATTGTTTATTAAAATTTTTGGAAAGTTAAAATGGTGTTTCTGTATCAATAAAGCAGTTTAACGATGTTTTTAGAAGTAAATAATTTTTATATATACACAACATAAAAATTATATATACTTCTAGTTAATTTTATTAGGAACAAAGAAATATTGCCCTGTACGAATTCATATATAGAAACAGACAACCCTTTGTTGACAATTAATGTTCTTAGAGCCTCAGCGCTAGTAAGATTTTGTGAATTACCAGCAGCACATACTAAATGCCTCCAGATATTATTTTCTTTTAGAATATATTATTTGTTGAGCATCTACCGGCGAGCAGTTGGCATGGCGAGCAGTTGGCATGGCGGGCAAATGATAGCGAGTAATATATCGCGCGCAAGTTGGCGGAAATCCAAAAATAGCTAAGGCCATTAAACAAAGAGCGAAAAGAAGCATTCTACAACCCCAACAGCAAATGGAGAGACAGCACGTAATCTTAATTGGCAAAAAAGAAACGGGTTAACCGTCTAATTAAAGCAAACACAAAAATATTTACCCTATGACCTATAATGTAAATTATGAATAAAATGCACCCAAATGAGATCTTGCCTTATTTCAATACAATATGACTCAATATTGTATCGCTTTCATCTGTCTCAACTTTATCGTTATCTACAACCTCGTGCTAATAGCATCTTTGAGTGTCAATTACATAGAGCGCATTATGAAAGTGTATACGTAGAGATAGTACAAATTACGATGAAAATAGCACATAAACAGGTTTTGATTTTATCTATGCTGTTGCTACTACTTTAGTACAAAAACAATCTTTGCGGACGAAACAGTCGTCTACGTAAAACAGTCGTCTACGTATTTTTGTCTCTTTATACAATCTTTTTTGCAATTTTCCCCCTTCAAATTTTTCTGTACCTACAGGAGAGCACTCGGGAACGAAGGAATTCCTATAAAAATGCTTAATTTTTGTAATATTTATGAATTTAAACCACTCCAACGCATTTGGTTTTAACTAATGATGTAAAATATTTCCGACTGCAATAGATCAAGTATTTGCACGACTTGAATTTGTTTATGCTTATTTTACATGCGGGTGATGCTTCAGTATCATCAAAATGTTTAAAGACCACTTATACTAATCCTTTCCGGCAAGCATTTGATAAATCAGTTCGACATAGCATAAACATAAAAGCTATTTATTAATAATTATGCGATACTGAGCCAAGCTTATTTACTGTTAGAACAATTTTTTTATGTGAAACATCAGCATTCTGCAAGAATTAACAGGTTGTAATAAAGTATGTGGTTAACTGTACTTTAATTTACTCTACCTACTTTTTACACATTTTTTATAGTTGGAGGTTTAGATGCTATAGATACGGGCACTAGCCATTATTACAAAAGGTATTGTTGAATTCGTATAATAGACCTGTTCAAATTCTGCTTGTATTATCACTAATTCGAAGGGAAACGGTGTGGTAACTGCTTGTGAGTCTAATTGTTTGCGAGTTTACATAACAAGGCTTGGACCAGGCAGCTATAATAGACGATCAGAATAAATAGACCACTATCAGACTCATTAATGATCTGCATTTGTCTTCTAAGTTTCTTAGTACTTCGCAGTTAGATAACGTTATGGTTTCGTTGAATAACTCTGGGTTAAATCTCTTACAATAAAATAGGCTTCGCATATTATATTTAATTGCTTTCTGAATTTTACACTTAGTTAAATTGAAATAGTAAACGATTTTAGTTATTTTTAATATATTTCTATTTTTTAATACGTTGTATTGTTTGAAACGAAGGAAGTTTTTCGTGAGATTAACTGCCGTTGATATTATTTTGCATCTTCAAATAGTATATTGTTGGTGAGCAGATGCATTATTTTGAAATAATTCTATCATTCCATATTACATAACCAATGTATGATTTAACAATTTCAAGGTATGTGGGCTATTAAGTTTTAGCTATGTCCATATCCTATTAAAGTTTGTGTTATAAAAGACTATGTTAGCAAATTAAAATTAATTTTTCGCAATATTCACAGAAGATGCTGGAATTGTCGTCGTTTTCCATTTAATCATAATATAAAACATCGTTTCATGTTTTCAAAAATATTTTGCAGAATGTTGTTCTTCTGTAGTACTGTAGTGCGCGTGCACTACATTTATCGGGTTGCCTTGTTTGGATTGGTATGTTTTTGTTATTTGTTTACTAAGTTATCATTTTACGATTCAATAAACAACAAGTATTTTCAAAAGCTCGTTTCAATTCTAATATATAGTATCTGGTATCAAACCTGGTCTCTATAGTACATAGAGGAATTTTAAAACTGTATTTTGTAACATGTAACATGATATGCTCAGAGATCTTTGTTTAAAAACCTGTCTCCGTTGTAGTCTGCGACATACCAATAGCTTCTAGCCGTATGATGCTTGGCGTGATCCTGTCCTGCAGTTGATTTGTAAAACATTGTAATAGTTATTTTTGCTATTTTCCACGTTTATGATTTTACTAGAACATATTCGTCCAACAAGTCTTCTGCGTGTTATGGCTACCCAAGATATTATTATAATAATTACTTCCATAACCTGAAAGTTTATATACCCCGATATATAAAATCTAGATTTAAATAAATAGTTGTTTGGATATGTTCATGTCTAGCTAATGCCATAATTTTTAGAATAGTATGAAATGTTTCGTAATGTGTCATTTACTTATAAAACTGTTCTTTAGCAATTCTAACTCCAATATCATCAATATGTTGATCCATTCGTACAACTTCGTTAGACTTAAAGGTTTTATGTTTGTACATTTTTATCAGTTATTATATATATTTTTAGTAAATTTGATTAAACGGGCATCTAATCAATGGTATCTTCTAAAGCAGAGGTTCTCAACCTTTTTCCAGTTGCTTACCCCTTATCAAATTATTTTCATAAATTGTACCCCTGGATTAGATTCTAGTCTAGAGGCAATAATAAAAATTCAAATTTTGGGTAACAATAAACACAAATTAAAATAGTATGAGTACTACGAGTATATTTTGTGATTACATTTTAGCACTAATATCTTAATAGAAAATACTTTTTACCTAAAAATGTTTTAAAATTCAACTTGTGTCCATTAGTTTTGTTATTTGTATAAATAAGTTGATTTTTCTAAACTGTAAACACTTTCGTCGCTTCTTTTACTTGCACATTAATGGGAGCCCTGTCCTTGCTTTGCTGCAGACAGTTTTTTGAAGTTGGGCTCGAAAGAAGCCAAGTACAATCTCATATCTGCTTGTTTCTGTATTTGTTTTTGATGAAAGCGTAGAATGAAAAAGCTCTATCCGCCAATACAGTGGATAGAAGAGGCAACAAAACCTTCATTGCTAGGTCAGACCGACATTCATATTCACTGTTGAGGTCCAACCAAAAGTTAATAACAGGTTTTTTCTTGAAAGCTGATTTCAATGTGCTGTCAGTAGAAATTTCAATCAGACTTTCTTTTTGTGCCACATCCAACTGTGTTGATTGAAGATTTTCTTCAGAAAAGGGATTTTGAATCCAGTGAATACCTTCATCAAGCTTTGCAAGATATGTTACAAATGATGTTAATCCCTTCAAGTATTCAGATATTTGCAGTTTAACGCCACTAGAGGGTTGCAACTCATTCTCTTTCAAAAAGTCTCGAATACTTCGGTATTCAGTATTCAACGGTATGCCAATAAAACTCCGCCTATACCCTGTTGCGACATTTGACCTGAGTCATTTTTGTATTTTCTGAACTGTTTGTTTAAAATTTTTACTCGTGTGGGTGCTTTTTGTTTAGTTACAAGTTATTCGTTGTACATATCCGCCATTACACATTTTCTTTCCACGAAGCCCCTAACGACCCATTGCGAACCCCCAGGGGTTCGCGTACCCCAGGTTGAGAACCACTGTTCTACAGTATGATTAAACTACGAATACATCCTGCTCTTAATTAAAGAATTAAAGAAACGTCATTGGTGAAATTATTTTCTGTAATAATATAAACGACTTTAAATTTGCAAAGTCACTCTTTATGTTGCTAAGTGTCGATCATGTCGCATTATATCATGTATGACCGAAGTAAAAAAACAATATTATTCTGTATACATAGCACTATTTTGCTACTCACAATTACGGAAAACGTTTCATTTTTCTGCTTTACTAGGTATTCATTAATTATAAATTTGTTACAAAGAAGGTTCTGGTGGTGCTTATTACTATTTATTAACTAGGAATACCATAAATAAAAATATGTTGATATGCACGCTTCCGACATCAACTGTATGATATTGTAGAAGCCTAGCGGCAAGGACCTTGCTTTATGGGCACATAATTTGTGTTTAAGTTTCGATAATTTATGTTTTTTATGTTTCTGAATTTTTGCAAAGATAAAAAAGTTTTCTTAGTTTATTACGCCACTGCGCATGCTGGCTCAGCAATTATAATCAAAAAGAGCATCAAACATCATGAGCTGCCCAAATACAACCCGCAACATCTACAATCAACTACAGTTACAATTGAAGATTGGAAAGGACCAATAAACGTGTCAGCAACATATTGCCCTCCAAGACACAACATCAGGAAAGAACATTTCGATGAATATTTCCAAACACACAGCCTTTGACAAGGTCTGGCACGACGGCTTGCTATTCAAAACCAAAAAGTTACTCCCACCAGACTACTATGCAATACTCAAATCTTACCTAACCAATAGATATTTTCTCGTTAAGTACGGGGACTCTCATACCTCGTTATTCCCAATCAAAGCTGGCGTCCCTCAAGGAAGTGTGCTAGGTCCGCTCTTATATGTACTTTACACTGCAGACATATCTATCTCACCAGGAATTACAGTTGCTACATTTGCTGACGATACAGCAATTCTCTCGTCACATTCTGATTCGAACTTGGCATCTAGCTATCTTCAGGCACATCTGCACAACTTAGAACTATGGTTAAAAAATGGCGTATTCGCATAAACGAAACCAAGTCAGTTCACGTAACTTTCACGACAAGAAGAAGTACCTGCCCGCCCGTCGTAGTAAACAACAAGCAAATGCCACAAGAAGACTCGGTCAAGTACTTAGGAATGCACCTAGATAGGCGCCTTACGTGGAAAAAACATATCTTCGTAAAAAGAAAACAATTAGGTTTGAAATATTGGAAAATGTACTGGCTCCTAGGACGTAGTTCACAGCTATCAATTGAGAGTAAAGTGTTACTATATAAATCGGTTATTAAGCCTATTTGGTCTTACGGAATACAACTATGGGGAACAGCAAGCAGTTCAAATATAGACATTAAACGATTCCAATCAAAAGTGCTGCGATCTTTAGTAAACGCCCCATGGTTCGTTCCGAACGAAATAATACGACAGGACCTAGGTATCTCAACAATAAATGAAGAAATACTAAAGTGCCGTGTTCGCTATCGTGATAGGCTTAGTGCCCATCCAAACTTACTAGTGGAGTGTTTACTCGACTCTGACGATGAAGAGCCTAGGCTCAAAAGATTCAAACCAATGGATCTCCCAAATCGTTTCGTATAAGGTGTGTAAGTGTAATGACAATACATTTGTTTGTTTATTTGCTACTTTGATCATTTGTTTATTGTTTATCTACAAATAATTGTTTATTTTCAACTCTAAATGTGTAATATAAGGGAATTTTTCATTGGAAAACTTCCTACATGTCCTATATTCTATGTCCAGATATTTACCGAATGTCACTTCGTGACAGATTGTAAAGTTATAAATAAATTAAAAAAAAAAGTTTATTACAAATAAGTTGTTATCATCAAAATCTAATACCACATAAATAAAATTAAAAAAGTTCATAAATGTACCTTATAGATAATGCTTTTGTTCTGTAATAGAAAAACAGTCAAATAGAAACAAGCATTTAATTGGGGGGTAACAAAATTGTATAAGAAGTAAGATTTTCTCTGACAGTATTAATACTATTTTCTATTAAAAAAGAACAATAATTTAAACATCTCGTTGCTCAGAAAAGAACTTGATAAACGTTTAAATAACCCTATTAGGATTTAAACTACAGCTCTTGTTGGCACAACGTGAGATCTTTCTCTCTCTCTCTCTCTCTCTCTCTCTCTCTCTCTCTCGCTTTTTCTAACCTAATTTCTTTCCAGAAGCGTCGTGACATAAAAACTATATGTTCTGCATGCTTCTCTTTACGATGTTACGCCATCGACTTCTGTTTCGGGCTATTCTTGTAGCCTATTCGATAGTGTGGCGTCTTTGATTTAATCAGTCCATCTTTTTGGTGCTCATCCGCGTGGTGACGAGCCTTGAACTCTGCACTGTACCACTAATCTTTCGAGGTTGTCTGAATTTCTACGATGGATATGCCCGAAGTATTTTGGAATCCTTCCATAGAAGAGGCTGGACAATTTTACGGGTTCTTAGATTACCTCAATAATAGACAAGTTAGTTGTTACATCCAGCAGTTTCTTACTACTAGGCTATTATGGTAACGCACAGATAATGTCTTTAGCGTGTTTATCAATATTCTGTTCATAGCAATATTACAACATAATTATCTAAAATCTTATTTATGATAAAGGTTCAACTACATTAAGTATAATACACAAATAGTATGTTTCCATTTACGGTAATTATCAATAGTAAAATGTATACAAAGACATAATATGACTATTCTGGTATTCTTCATGTTAAACATCTATGTCGGATTTCCAAGATTAATAATATTGATGAGCAAATGGTTGCATAGCGCAGCACTGCGGACGCCGGTCAAACGGTATTCGTAGTCCAGCATAATCGGTGCTGGTCAGTACTTGGATGGGTGGACCATATAGTGGCATATGCAACCGGTCGTGCTTCGGAGGGTACGTAAAACCGTTGGTCCCGGTTGTCATACGAACAATCATAAACCATGCAGTGGAACTTCTCTTCTCTGTTCAACGGGCTAGGTTAGCCTCCTGCCCGGCATACTTGCATAGAGGGCTAATAGAATCTATTCCAATGTAGTAATAAACAGGCCATTGGCCTACCCACACAAGAAGAAGAAGCATAATAATAATATTGATGTACGAATTAAAATGTACCTACTTATGACAATGCAATTAATTCTAATATATTCCATTTTTCATACTTTTCACATTAAAAATTAATTATTTAGCGAATATTAAAAATTTGTTTCGCCATTTCATTGAGGCAGAGAAATATTATTAAATTTCAACATGCCAAACAAGACTGCGAAAACATTATCTAATCCACATATGCATACAAAAAGTTATATTTACTGAAATTGATTCATTGAAGTTAATAACATGCTTCCATGTTCATTGCAGTATAAACGCAGAACCCGTGTTTAAACAAGATCAGAGCATATTAAATCAAGCAGCGAATTGAAAAGCACATTTCAATTTGTAACCTAAGTCAATACATAAATTTGCTGAAAGGCACTTATCTGAAAAAGCAAAAAGCCCAGCGAGCTCCATTAAGCAATAAATTTACGCCGTATTTGCACTGCTGATGCGTTTCGTCACGAAAGTAAATACAAAAAATATTCTCTTTTCGAACATCTCCAATTTTCATTATGTGAAATTAAATAGAAAGTCCGGGGGTTTTAACTTCGTTTTATGTTGAAAAATGTTCGCGGACTGAAAAGCATTCATTTAATTTTATAAATCCTGAAAGGTACGTTGGTAGGTACAACAGAAGGCATGGAAATTTAGTTTAAACATTATGTTTGTTCGGAAGCAAGTGCTAATTTTATTTGAATATATAAATGTACACGCAATGAACTGCAAACTATATTACTTAATACTTTAATTTTTGTAAAATAATTGTAAAACATCTGCCATCTGTCTAAGAGAAAATAATTGCGAAACAGTTCTCTTGGACTTCCATACTTCAAACTTTGCATATTTACGAAAGTAATATCATGGCGGTGAAAGCATTCCACGTTGGTAGATGGAAAATTACACGTTATTCGTTATTTATACAAAACGTTTGTATGCATTACATTTTTCTACATGGACGCTATAATGTTAATTTTCCGAAATATGTATATAAAATTACCAACGGCTGGCAAAAAACTAAAAAATATTTTGTGTGTAAAAAATGATATATGATATTGGATTTTCTTTAAAGTGGATTGATATTGTCATAGTATACGCAGTTCTAGAAATGGTGATACATGTAACGCAGTTTCTGACTTATAATGGTAGCTATGTTTTTTACAGTTTATTTAGAATCTTCGTAAAAACAGGACTTTACAATGATATGTAACTTGCATGTCATAAAACCTTAGAGACAAACTTCACCTATTTAAAAAATTAATTAATTAATTAACCCTGACATTCCCATTAACACATTGGGATCCACTAAATTAAATCTCCAATTAAAAGACTTACACATCGAACCTAATATTCACGTAATTAATTCTTACAAAATATCTACTCCTTATGACGGAATCTTAGGAGACGATTTTCTACAAAATCAAAATGCCGAAATAAATTACAGAGACCAGACTATAACTATTCAAAACAATGTTATTCCCTTTAATAACAAAATAACAACACTAGATGATACTACGACTATCACATTAGCACCTCGCAGTGAAGCTGTGATACAAATTAAAGTAATTAACAACCAACCAGTTGACCTAGGCATAACACAGGCCACTGAACTTAGTAATAATGTAATTATTCCCAATTCATTATTAAAAGTAAACAAAAATAACCTTGCAACATGCACCGTTATAAACTTAAACGATTTCCAAACAAAAATTAAACAACCTATCTTACATCTCGAACCTCTCGAAGAATGTCGATTTAAAAAACAAATTCAAATTATACAAAATTCTAACCAAAACAGGTTTTCACTATTAAAAGAAAACCTCAGAACAGAACATTTGAATATTGAAGAAAGAAGTAGCCTCCTCGAAATTTGTAATACTTTTCAATCAATCTTTCATCTCCCAGGAGATCAACTTTCGTATACAAACGCTCTTCAACACGAAATTCCTACAACTTCTCATACCCCTATCTTCACTAAAACGTACAGATATCCCAAAATTCATGAACAAGAGGTAAAAAAGCAAATTGACCAAATGGCCAATCAAGGCATAGTTCAAGCCTCTACTTCACCATGGTCCAGTCCCGTTTGGGTAGTCCCTAAAAAACTTGCGCATCTGGCGAAAGAAAATGGCGAGTCGTAATTGACTACCGCAAATTAAACGAGATTACAGTAGGTGACGCTTACCCCCTTCCAAACATTGAAGAGATCTTAGACCAATTAGGTCAAGCTAAATATTTTACAACCCTGGACTTAGCTTCAGGATTTCACCAAATCAAAATGAAACCCGAAGACCGAGCTAAAACCGCTTTCACTACTCCTCATGGTCATTATGAATTCCACAGGATGCCCTTTGGTTTAAAAAATGCCCCTGCAACATTTCAACGATTGATGAATAATGTCCTAACCGGTCTCCGAGGAATTAAGAGTTTCGTCTACCTTGACGACATTGTAGTTTACGGTAACTCCCTCCAACAACATAATAAAAACCTTGAAAATGTCTTCCAAAAACTTTCAGACTACAACCTCAAACTTCAACCAGATAAATGCGAATTTTTGCGCAAAGAAGTAGCTTACTTAGGTCATATAATCACAGACCAAGGTCTCAAAGCAAACCCCGACAAAATAAAAGCTATATTAAATATAAAACAACCCAAGAACCCAAAAGACATCAAATCTTTTCTAGGACTTGTAGGTTACTATAGGAAATTCATTCCTCAATTTTCTAGTATAGCCAAACCTTTAACTAACTTATTGAAAAAGGACCAAAACTTCAATTGGTCACCAAATTGCGAAGAAGCTTTCCAAAAACTAAAAACATTCCTAATTACTGAACCTATCTTACAATACCCAGACTTCAACAAACCTTTTGTACTGACGACAGACGCTTCAAATGAAGCCATAGGTTCTGTACTATCTCAAGGTACTATCGGTCAAGACTTACCCATATCATACTACTCAAGAACATTAAATAAGGCCGAGAAAAATTACTCCACAACCGAAAAGGAGCTACTTGCTATAGTAGACTCAGTCAAACATTTTAGACCATATTTATTTGGACAAAAATTTACAATCCTTACAGATCACAAACCACTGACCTGGTTAATGAACTGCAAGGACCCATCTAGTCGCCTAGTGAGGTGGCGTCTTAAATTACTGGAGTATACGTATGAAATAAAGTACAAACCAGGAAAAATCAATTCCAATGCTGACGCACTCAGTCGTCCTATATTACAACTCGAAAATAATATCTTGAACGATTTAACCCATGACATTCTAACATTCGAAGACTTCCAACTATATCATCAACAAAATATCGAAATCAAAGAACCAGAACTAGACAATTCAGTGACGCATAGAATTAAAAACCTTGTCATTCCATTGGCATGTGATGTCCTCGACTCAAACTTATATCTGAACTATGTAAAACAAAATTTTCCCAATATGTCACTGACAGGTCATAACCCCACTGACATTGTAAAACTAGTATTACCACACCAAGCACTTTATCTAGTATTTATTAAACAATTCACAGCTGACTCAGCTAACTACCTAGAATTATTCAATTCTTTTAAAAGCTTAAGAGTAATGCTAGATCTTAATCAAACACAATCATTTACCCTTGTAAATCCAATTATTCAAAATCATAAAATAAAATACGAAACCCTTAAAAGTCTTTTACAATACTTATTCGCAGGTAACGACTACAAACTCTTAGAACATGAAAAGACACTCGTCGAATCCCCAGACGAAATTAAACGCATTTTAAAAGAATTTCATGACTGCACACTAGCAGGTCATCAAGGTTTTCAAAGAACCTACGAAAGAATAAAAAATTTCTATTTTTGGGACGGAATGAAAAATTCTATTCAGGAGTACATACGAAAATGTGACGTATGCCAAAAACACAAAATAAATTTTAAACCTAATCAAAGCCCAATGATAATTACAACAACATCTTCTAAATTTTGTGAACAAATCGCCATGGACATTGTCGGTCCACTTCCAGAAACACCCAACAAAAATAGGTTTATTTTGACATTACAAGACGATTTAACCAAGTTCATACAAGCATATGCTATCCCTGAGCATAATGCACACGTCGTTGCTATACACTTCTTAAAATTTTGCACTCAATTCGGATTTCCAGAATCAATACTTTCCGACCAAGGCAAAGAATTCACTTCTGCCGCATTTAAAGAAATTAATAAACTAATCTCCGTAAAACACAAATTAACAAGTCCCTACCATCCACAAACAAATGGAGCATTAGAACGCACTCATTTAACCCTAAAAGATTATCTTAAATGTTACGTTTCAAAAGACGGCGATGACTGGGACGAATTTTTAAATTTTGCCATATACTCTTACAATTCACATATACACAAATCTACTCAAAAAACACCTTACGAACTAGTTTTTGGACAACAACCAAAAATTCCAAATTTCTTGAGTAAACCTCAGCAAAAACCACACTACTCTCAGTTAGCCCAAGAGATAACATCAAAATTACAAAAAATAAGGGAAACTGCGAAAGAAAATCAACTAAAGGCAAAGACCAAAAGCAAAACTCACTACGATAAAAAACACAATCGACAATATCAATTCAAACCAAACGACTTAGTACTCTTATACAATTCTGCTGCAAAAAACACAAGCAAGCAATTAAAACCTGAATATACAGGACCATACAAAATTATACAAGTGCATGAGAATAACAATGCCTCAATCCAAATTACAAAAAACAAAATCAAAACTTATCATTTTAACTTACTGAAACCATATGTTTCAGGAAACACATCCTCAGAAAAAGAAGACAATGGAGACGAAAACTATGATTTATCTCCTCCTCATGATCCTTCCGATGACATTATCATATCAGATTAAACCAATTGACTCATCTAGCGGTCTTCTATACGCCCATTTAGGCAAAACTAAACTAAGCAACCAAAACTTCGCACTACTCAATTATTTTAATCTCACACAAGTTAGAACTCAAATTGAAACCTCTTACGGATTTTACTACAAAACCTCAGCGCTATGTTCACTCTTAACAAAGAACAGAATGGAATTACATTGCATGAATCAATTAAAATACATAGAAAACAAACTTGAATCTATTAAAACAGATTATGCAACTATTGCACATCTGCATAGGAAAAATAAAAAAAGAACTAAACGTGGATTAATTAACGGTATAGGAGAAGGAATTAAATGGCTTTTTGGCACACCCGACGCAGAAGATGCGAAATTTTACACTGACTCAATTGATTCATTAATTGCGGATCAACGACAAACGCATACACTTATGCAACAACAAGTCAGGATTATATCATCAACAATTACAAATTTTAACAACTCATTAACTGAACTCGATAGAAACACACAAATAATGAACGATAACCTACGAGGATTTAACGACTTTATGAGAATCACATCAACTAATGAAGAAAGATTAAATTTCGAAGTAAATGTAACCTCGCATATCTTAACACTTGTCGAGATAACGGACGAAATCAATGAAATTATAAAAAGTTATTTAAATAGTCTTACCCTGATTCGTCACGGTATAATTAGTTTTGATATATTGCACCCTGAAGACCTTTTGAAAGAATTAGAAATTATTGCAACTAAATATACCCTTCCTCTAGAACCAAACTTAGAAAATGCTTATATTTATTATAAAATGATAGAAGTTTCATCATTTATTAAACGAAATCTTTTTGTTATTACTTTTAAAATACCATTAGTAAATACATTAACATTTAATTTATATAAAATGCATTCACTACCAACGCCACATCATGACGACCCTAACTTTTATTCTTATATTGAACCTTCCAAACCTTATTTCCTAATATCCCTTACGAGAACGGTGTACTCAATGTTAAACGATTTAAACAATTGTTTGGAATACTTACCTACACAATGGATCTGCAAGACATCTCCACCAACGAACGAACGGACAGACCAACCTGTGAAGTCCAACTATTTTCAAAAACGACAACCATCATTCCAAAAACGTGCGAGATCAAGACCATCTACGCAGACATCGAATTATGGCACAAAACTGCGAATAACCAATGGCTCTACGTACTTTCAAAACCAACAACACTTAACCTATTATGTCAAGAAACCAATTATGAAGAAAAGATTAACAAGGTCGGTTTACTAGACTTAAACGACAACTGCAAGGCATACACCGATCATACGATACTATCTGCACAAACAACTTTAGGCACAAGCAACATTACAAATACTATTCCATTAACGGATATCACTCAAGATGACTGTTGTGTGAAAATTAGAGAAAACATCACACTAGAAGCAATTAAGCTACAACCGATAAAGATAACAAACCTAAACTTGGACGAGCTAAAATTCGTTCAGCACAAGTTAAGTCAATTCGACGAAGTCTTACAGCAACAACTAAATAAACCATTTATTGTAAAACACACAAGCTGGTTTACGTCCATCCTCACAGTACTAGGAGGACTAATAACATTAACATTCCTCTATAACCTGTCCAAATGGCTGGGAATATTCACCATTCTACAAAAATATTTGTGTTGCACCAAAGAACCACGCGATCCAATGGCACGATTGAAATCAACTTGTCTGCCCTGCATCAAGATCTACAACCAATCTCACAACACCAGATCTACACCACCACCAACAGTAGTTCATTATGAAGCTGAATTGGAACCACTTAACTACACAGTGTCGATTCCCGTAGCTCAATCACCAACTAGGCTCTCAGGAAGAAAATCCACGAGGTCTATGGAACTTCTCCCAAAAGACTCTAATGTTAAACTAATTCAAAACTAATAATTTAGAATAAGAACAAAATATCTTAAGCTTATTGTTTTACAAACTCCCTATGAGTTCATATAATCCTTCTTTTACTTATATATTTTATATTTTCTTATTCTTACATTTAAATTTTGTATTTGATTTAAAAATTATCCAAAATTTTAATAACCCCAGAGGTGTTGCATCAGCCGCCTTCTAGAGTATTCTAGAATATACAGTCATTAAGAGCTTATCACCCCATTAATGTCACCACTTTAAGATAAACATCCCATTTTTGGTATATAAGCGCCCCGTTTTTAGCCATAAGACAGTGTAATTTTACGACTGGTTACGGGTTACTCATAGTAGTACGTGTAATAGTTTTTATACTCAATAAATAATTGATTTTAACCGAACGTTATTATTTTTATTAACTAAAGGTATTTAGTCAGTTACTGCAATTAAGTGAACAATAATTTGGCAGTTTACCTGCAGCTTAAATAAAAGAATTCTAATCGTTATACGTGCAAGTATAACGATAGTTCATCTGTATCTTTTACAAAAGCTTCCATTATTGTAACTTAGGTACAATAATAGTGTGACAGTGCATCTGTATACCTAGTCCAGGTATTCTATTATCGTACCAACAAGAGTACGGAGCCTCATCAAAGCTGCCCTGGTGTCAGAAGTCCCCTGATCAAATCTGTGTGGTATAACTTAACCCAGTTATCCAACAATAGATATAATACACAAGATACAGTGTACAAACTGTAAAATATGTGTATAAAAATAATGTTATACGACTATGCAGAGAAGTTCCTGAGAGTATACCGATGTAATTTTATGAAAAACCGTTTAGTATTGGATGAAATTTCCACTTTAGGGGAGTTACAATACAACCACTATAAAATCACATAGAATTACACACATTATTATTATCATTACATTTCAAACAGACCTACGACACAGTTAATAGAAAAGAACTCTTCAAAATAATATAAAACTTGAAAATCCATTCAAGCTAATTAATCTTGCTAAAATGACCCTGAAAGATACCATCAATGCGCTGCAGGCCTTTTAAGCTCAACACTTGATTAACCATTTTGCTCTATTCCTTTCTTATCCTCGTACTATTCATGCGATGTCTTCTATCTTGGGGTCAAGTTATCTGCTCTTTGTTCTCCCCATTCTCTTCTTCCCTTGCATTCTTTTTCTCGGCATCTTTTTTGTGACTGACTGCTCTGGATGTCGTGATTCCAGCCATCTTGTTCTGTTCGTTGGAATTATGGTCCTGACATACGGTTGTACATACAGTTCTTCTATTTCCTGGTCTGTTCTCTTTTCCCATGCAGCTCCAGTCTTCTTACTGCCACATATATGTCTAAGAATTTTTCTCTCGCATATTGCCAGCTTGTCGTATTCACTTCTGTTTGAAGCCCGGGTTTCACTTCCGTAACTTCCTGTTGGACGTGTCTATAGCTTATACAGTTGTATTTCTGCTTTGCGGTAGATATTCTAAGATCTTACCACTGCCATTAGTAACCTGGCGGTCTTATTACCTCTGACGATGCATGTACTAACTTCGTCAATGTTACCACACATTAATTATTGTTCATGTTCTTTCACCATTTCGGTAATATATTTCTCATCTATCTAATTTCTATTAATCTGGTATTTTTACTATAATATTTTCTTTATATCTGCGTGTTTTTTAATTTTCATATATTTATTTCGCTTTTTGGGCTATTATACAGGGACTTTTTCTTTTTCTTTTAGTATACATTGCCTATGTATACTTTTAAAAACACGCATCAATTACACCTATTATGTAGGCAACCAACTATACAGACAACTAAACCCTGCTGTGACCAAAACAATTAAATTTATTCAAGGTTAACAAATAAAATTAGTCTTTATTTAGTGTATTCTTGCGGTTTTTATACAACCATGTACAGTAAAGATGAAAAAGTGGAAATTCTAATGTGGTATCAGAATGGAAACAGCTTAAGAACTGTGAGAGACTTATTTTCACTAAAATATCCAGAAAGACCTATTCCTTGTATTCGAACCATACAAACAATTGTTAGAAAATTTAAATCAGAGGGATGCGTCATAAATTCGCATAAAATATGAACTAAAAGTAATCACGTTTTAAGGGAAGAAATTAAATTAAATATTTTATGCTACGTTGAAGAAAACCCTATAATATCACTACCAGAAATAGGTTCACATTTTAATGTTTCTAAAACCTCTGTATTTATAATACTAAATTAATTTAAATATAAATCGTACAAATTTTCTAATCACCAACAACTATTTGTTGAAGACACAGAGAAAAGAACAATCTTTTGTGAAACATTCTTTAATTTGTTAAATTAACATTAATACATTTTAATAAGATAGTTTTTAGTGATGAAGCAACTTTCACAATAAATGGAAAAGTCAATTCACAAAATTTTCGGTATGTACCTATTATAATTCCCCATCTACTATCCACTATCCAGTGGCCTGATAAACTTATTTCTTACATATTGGTCCCGCACTAACTGCCATTTACAAGACTTAACTCACAGTCAATACATTGGGAAAGTTAACGTAAGGCTAGGAATAGTTGAAAGTAACCTTATCGGTCCATATTTTATTGATGGTAATCTCAATATAGCCAAATTTTTAGAGCTATTAAGGAACGACACGATGTCTCGTGGTTTCAGATGGATGGAACCCCTTCGCATTCCACGAATGCTATAAGAAAGTTTCTAAACGACAGGTTTCCAGGACGTTGCATAGGAAGATTCGGTCTTATACCGTGGCCCCCGTGTTCTGCAGATTTGTCGCCCAATGACTTCTTGGCTTGGGGATATCTGAAATCAAAAATTTATACAAATTTTCCAATACAAGGTATTGATGAATTAAAAGATCGCATACGTACCGAATGCAATAGCTTGAATCCAGACGTTCTTGCAAATGCTGTGTTTTCATTTTCTTTACCATTTTCTGTTACTGATATTTAATGTTTTACAATAATAATCGTCGTTGTTGTTCAGCTTATTTTGATTTACTTATTTAATATAAACACTGCATCTAACATAACCTTCATACTAAAATAATTCACAACAGTGACGTTAGCTTTTGATTTTTAGTTGTGGGTATAGTTGGTTGCCTACACAATACGCGTAATTGACGCGTTCTGTTTAAAAGTATACATAGGCAATGTATACTAAAAAGAAAAATTCCCTGTATAAGTACAGAACACTCAAAACTCCTTGATTGAGTTGGCAATTCTGGTAATTGGTAACACATGAAAAGTGATTAACTTCACTAAAATTTCGCCCATGAGTGCAACAAACGATTTTTAAAACCACAAAAAATTCCAATGAACGGGTTAATAGGGCATCTTATAGGCAGGTAGCAACAAGTAATAATTTAACCTCACCAAGTAGCTATTGTATAAAGCAGTGTTTGTCAAACTTTAAATTCCCGCCCAAATTTTTCACTATATGGGACCTTGCAACCCCATCAACATTTTTTGTATTTTTGTATTCATTAATGTAATAGTATATGAACATTTTCTTCAAAAATGACACCGTTTGCAGAATATTATTACGGCAGAAGATGGCTTAGTAATACAAACAAATAATTTTCAATGTGCTCCCGGACGTTGTATTAATTACAGCAGATTCTCGAATCGTAGTATTTTAGTTGTTAAGCAGTCTATTAAATTAGCCTCAGGTTGCAAAGAGTTCTGATATTTTGTTCTGATTGTAGTTAAAGTAGAAAAACAAAATAATAAGTTGTGGCAAATGGCAAAGTATATTCAAAGCCTCTATATCTAGTATTGACTTTTCTTGTAGTATCTTTATCCTAAACAGAGTTACTGATTCTTCTATGTTATGATAAGTACCTATTTTGCAAGTTGCTATCATTTTGGATATCTATAAGTTGATCCTGTAATTCAGAATTCCTGAGAAACAATTACTTTTAAATTGAATAAATTCTGTACGCATTTGTAATTGGACAAATTTTCAGGAATGTAGCTGTCAGATTATGTACTAAGGTTTTGCAGATATTTAATACATTTATCATGAGACAATGAGGCAATATAAATATCAAATTTGATAAGATGCAAAAAGTTTTCAAAACATTTAAGAATTTTAAGCAATATGCAGACTCATTATTTGTAATCTTACATATTCAGAGGAAGATATTTTGAGTTACTGGGAGCAAACACCCTTGCAGCAATTTAACTTTACTTCTTTAACTTGTTATAAAAAGTGTACGCAAAATTGTCTTGACAGATTAAGAAATTTGTTAAAATGATATGCAACATAAAAATTTTACATCTATATTTATTTACTCTGCTTAATTTGCATGATTGGCCACTAGAAAGTACAATAAACTACTTTAAAATACGTTTAATTGTTTAATTAATTCGATTTGCTTTGAGCGTGGTTTAATTCGATGTGCTATTTTTAATTCAATTTTTCGGAAATGAAGGGAAATAAAACAGTACGCTACATATGCTACAATTGTGCCTCCAACAGGTTCTTAAAGAATGCTGGAAAAGAAATGCATCGATTTCTGTATGTAATCAAAGTGGACACCCGGAAAACCAAAAAATAAGAAGCAGATATTTGGAATAGAATAGTCCTACCTAATTCTTCATAATTTCGCACTAGAAAAACAAAGACGAGATGTTCAAAACTGATATATTCATAATATGGTTTCAAGGAATAGATTTGTTTATTTCAACGGCGTGAAGCTTTTCATGCCGTCAGTAAAGCATTCTTTCAGCTGACTACAAATGGGTGGAAATTCATTTGTTTTTTTAGGAAACCACGGAAAGTTTTCTGACGCGAAGGATACAAATGTTGAGTGGAAAATTCAATCAGCATGCCAGCCTGTTGTTTTGTTCCTTTTTCCTCCGAGAAAAATGAAACATTTTAAGCATACATGCTACACTAAATGTAAACATTTTTCGCGGGGTGTGAGTGTGAATGCAGGGGTGTCTCAAAATTCCACCGATAGCGGGTGGCAGTTTCCACTTTCCCCTGCAATTGCATTTATTATTTACGCGACATGGGTCTATTAAGTGCATCGGCATTCGTCGCACGCATTCCTGCCATATTTAACTTGCCGAGTGCAAGTATTCTGTGAATTATAAATACCAGCCAGGTAAAGTATCACTCCTGCTGCTTTTATACGTCGAAATGAATCGTTTAAATGCCGAAGTGCTGGTAAATAGTGGAAATATAGTGTTATTTATTTAGGCGAGGACGTTTTAAATTCGAGCATCGCTTTAATTTTAAATGGTCGACAGTTACGATTGACATTCATGTGCAGTAATGCTGGTATTACTGAAATTAAGTGTTAAACATGGCTGTAAATCACTTTTATATATTGCCTTGCGCAAAAGTCGTTTAGTATACGCGATTGGAATTGTTAATAAAAGTTTTAAACTCGAAATTCGCCCAAAAATATGTTTACCCCAAACAAAACAATACAATACGAAGCATTTATAAAGGCGGTAACAAAAGACTGGCGTCTCGCAGCCCACTGTTTATGCATCTTTTATTGCAGGAGAGATGTTTTTAAAAACATTCATGAATAAAAATAAAATAAAAACCGGAAGGAAAAATCTTAAACTTCTCTCGCAGACAAATGCCGTCTAGAGACGCCTTATGAAGAAATATAATTTCATTTCTTCGCCTCTTGCGGAATTTTCGCGGCGTAGATTCGTAAGGGCATATATTTTGCATATATAATGCTTTTATTGCTCAATCGCATCTTTTATGCTTTTATTCTCTAAACCCGCGAGTAAATTGCTCCGGGTTTTTACCAGAAAATGAATTTTGTGCATGCCTACGCTTCATTTTATTGATATCTCTTAAGTAATGATGACTGCTAAGCAGCACCGTTTTTAAAGGCTTGTTGAAATGATTAACCACAGTTCGGTTGTAGTTAGACTCGTACCTGTGTTATTTCAAAACTAAAATACTCGCAATTTATTGCTACAGCTTAATTTAAAAATTGCTGTAATAAGCAGTAAGTTTAAATACTCGTTATAGCTATAAGACCATGAAGCTTTATGCTGCAGGAACTATTAATTAAAAATCGATATACTTGAGTGCTTTGCATCGAAAGGTTGTTAGAATTGATGGTATAATAAATGCTTTACAGGAGGTTGTTGCATCTTTTTATTAAATCGGAATAAAAAATTAACTTTCAGTGCCAATGATATTTATTTTACTATTATGTAGCTACCATTAATGCAGTTCAATTTAAACATTTAGAAACAGACGACCAGTATAGTTAGACCATCCTTGTGTATTAAATAATATTGCCGTTGTAAGCCCACAATATATCTAGCGCCTCTTTTACTCGCGGGACGGCAGAGTGGTAGTACCACAATACACACATTTATTGAAATAATTTTATTGTTAGGCGTTTATAGAATTGTATATATTGTATATATATAATACCCCGCGTAGCCCAGTGGTAAGAAGACTAGGCTCGCAATGCGATGTCCTCAGTTCGAACCTTAGAATAGGCAGAAATGTTTCTGTAATGCCTAAGGTCGGTATCGAGCTCGGTAACCATTCGACGTTGAGTTACAATTAACGGCGCTTCTCGTAACCACTGGCTGACCAGGAGAAGGAACAAGGACACACACAGCATCATTGATACAATTAACACAAATGGTGAAAATGTAGTGAGTGAATGTAGTTGAGGGGAGCGGGAGAAGCGTGATGCAAGTCCAAAGGGGACCCATCACCTTCAACTAGTAAATTATGAAAAACCTAGAACAAAAAGAATGTTTGTCAACATCTTATTATTAAGAAGATTTTACGATAAGATACATGCACAGGAACATGATATGAATAACCTAGGACCCAATTAATAGCTCAGCTCGAATATATTTTGGACCTTGTAAAGGAGATGCAGTAAAATTGGAGAAGTTTTTGGAGGGGTGAATTTTGAATTTTGTGTGGGACCTTGGGATGTTTTGGAAGCAATTATAGAATGTATTTCAAGTGTCTGTGTAGTCGGGGGCAGTTTAGAAAGTGGGGCTGTTAAATTACAAACATTTTTAATTTAATAATTTTAAACGTCAAAATTTTATATTGTAATTATTTTAGATCCATGTGTCATTTGGTTTATTTGAACGCAATTTTAGCATGTTTGATATTTTAAATTTTGTTGGTTGCCTAGTAGAAGTGTTGTTTATAAAAAAGATTATAACAGGTTTATAAAAATTAATAGCTGTAAAAAGGTTTACGTGTATCGACGTATTTATTTATATTTGTCTAAAAATATTAAATAATTTGTGCTATTGAGAATAATAAACTTACGTTAAAGTTGAAGCGTGTTTATTTTAAAAGAAAATATGGAATGGTTTACTTGTCAAGATTGATTTTGGTCCGTATGATGAATCCTGATTTTGCTGTTGGACTGTCACTACACCTGCGTAGATAGTGGGACCAGTAAGAAAAAAAGCTACTAAAGGTATTTCAATAAACTTACCAATCTAGAGATTCTGCTGAGCTTACGGATCCTTGTGAAGGACACCTCCTGATTGTTATTTTGTACCTGTGCAATTTTGTATACGAGTTGTAGAACGATACTCAAAGGTTCTAACGAGGTGCTGTTGACTTTATTTTAAAACCGGCTTGAATTTAGCTGTGTATTAAGGCCATTTTTTGTATTAGTCAATTTGGTAGCATATTTACAGAACGATGGGAACCTACTAACTGTGACGTAGATGTCTACATGCTCGAGCTATACCGTGGTAGATTAAATTAAATTTATTTTGGAGGAAAATTTTCTGGCGCCCAGATTACGTATCAGTAGCAACGTTATAAATCTACTATAGCTAAAATACGATTGCTGTTGCAGAAGTATAATAATTTAATAATTTAAAATTTAATTTATTAGCTTTTTGTTTTATTTTCTGCTTAGCTATTCTGATCGAGTAGATTATAACAATATATAAGATGTAATCTCGTAAGATATATTCTGGTAATTAAAACCGTTAGAGAAAAGAAAAGGCTACAGAGATAAAAAAAAACATTAAAAAAATGAACAGCAAATGGAAAAAATAAAAGACTTAAATGTGCAACAACAATTGGAAGAAGGTATAACGCAAAAACTTCTTAAACAGCATACCATCAATGAAGACACAAACACAAATGAAGACCAATGGAGCAAAATGAAAGGAAGCATTTCAAAATAACTAAAAATAAGAGGATATAAAGACGAAGAAGAAAAGTCAAAATATGAAATAACGGAGATACAGAATATATGGAAATATTACTATGAAATACTGTTCAATAACCAAATAAAAACAAGCAGCAATACCAGCTGAAGTCATAATAAATAAAATGATAATAGACGAACCAAGTAGGGAAGAAATAAAACAAACAATAGTAAGCTTAAATAACAATAACGCACCAGGATGCGATTAATAACAGAATTTATTAAATATGGAAGAAGCTACAAGAAAAGTTACACGGACTAATCTGTACGATATAGAAAGAAGAGGGGAACGGAAAAAAAGGCGTTGTTTCCGCGCCTATAAAAAAGGAGACATAAAAGAATGCACAAATTACCGTGAAATAATGATGTTAAATGCCGCCTACAAAGTATTAAGAAAAGTAATTAAAAACAAACAGCAAGAATACACTGAGACTGTAATTGAAGATTTTTAACATGGTTTTCGACAGAAAAGATCAAATACAGATGCCATACGTATAATGTAGCAAATATTAGAAAAGCAAATGAATACAATTTAACACTCTACATCATGTTTATATACTTCAAACAAGCGTTTGACATGTTAATAAAAGTCAATATAATGAAACAATTAACACATATGGGGATCCCACAGAATATAGTAAATCTTCTTGAGATGACACTAAAAGATACAACAGCGATAGTGACAATTGGAAATGAAACAACAGATAGCTTTAATGTACAAGAAGGAGTCAAAGATATGTTATCAACACTATTCAACGTACCACTAAAGAGTGCAGTTAAGAAAGCAAATCTGAAGGCAATATAAATGTTAAAATTGTTCAAATTATTGCTTACGCTGATGATGTCACAATTATAAGTAGAACAGAAGATGGTTTAATAAAAGCTTTTATGAGATTGGAAAAAGAAACAAAAAGAAACAAAAAGAAATGGGAATTAAAATTAAATTAGAAAACACCAAATACTTAGAATATAGCAACAATATCAATGAATGTCTGAAAATAAAAGATTATAAATTTGAAGTAGTCCAGAAATTTAAATACATAGACACAATAATATATAATAGAATCAGTAGTAGAAATGAAGAAATAAAATAAAAAGTAAATGTAGGATATAAAACATATTACGAAAAAAAAGCAATATGGCAAAAATACAGATATGCAAGGCCCGGATCAGTAGTAACATACGCAATGGAAATATGTACAATGACCGGGAAAGAAGAAGAAGATTTACACGTTTCTGAAAGAAGGATATAACGAAGAATCATGAGATCGATGTGAACCGAAGAAAATGAGCTCAAACCAAGAATGAACTTTGAATAAGAAGGAAAATGCAAGAAGAAGATATAGTTACGTACGAGGTGTGTTCAATCGAAACCCATCATTCCTTTCCTCCTCCATGGTCGTCAGTCCGACGTATACCCTGCTCATAGAATTCTTGTGGCTGCTGATTGAAGAAGTCTTCCACAGCTGTCTGTACTTCTGCGTCAGACTCAAAATGCCGACCTTTTATCGCCTTTTTTAGCGGTCCAAAAATATGGAAATCGCAGGGCGATAGATCCGGGCTATAGGGTGTATGCTCTAAAACCCTAAATGTTTTTCGTTGAAGATTTTCTTTTACCGCATTAGCAATATCTTATGTCTTATTGCTTGATGAAGCTCGTTCAAAGTTTCATTGTACAGATTTACATTGACATTTACTCCCTTAAACTCTATAAACAAGGGTCCTTCATAGTCGAATGAAAAATGTTAACATCACCTTGCTTGCGGAAGGTTGTGCTTTAAACTTCTTTAGTGATGGTAAATTTGAATGTCTCCACTACATTGTCGATGACTTACTGAATGGCTCGTGGTAATGGCATCATGTTTCGTCACCAGCAACTATTGGCAGAAGAAAGCCATCACCATTTTGTCTATAGTCTGTGAGGTGTTGCAGAGATAAGCCCATTCGCAAGCATTTTTATTCATTAGACAAGAGACGAGGATTCCATTGCAAACAAACGTTGCTGTAACCTAGATTACGAACAAAACTGTGGACAGATCGTACACTAGCACCAACAATTTCTGAAGTTTCTCTAATTGAAATTCGAGACTTTCTCTGATTAGGCCTTCCACATATACCATCTTATTTTCTGTTAATGCAGTACACCGTGCACCTGGTCACGGCTCATCCATAGTTGGGTACGCAATATATGCATTTCCGTACACTGCTTGCATTCGCGTATGAATCTGCAATGGCTGCACACCGTCAGCGCATAAAAATTGTACGACCGCACGCTGATCAAACTTTTACGGATTTTCAACAACAAACGCAATTTAAAAAACGGATTTTTAAAAGTCTGAATCAAATTTAAACGCCAGAAACTTATAAATGTGTTACTTACAAATACTACTAACATTAACAAACGTCATTTGAATCATTGCATTTGTTTTCAAGGCTAAGTTGATCCAAGATGGGTTTCAGTTAAACAATTGACACCAACAGAAGTAAGGACAGGCAGCCTCAGGATAATAACCAGCCATAACTACTTGCCGTTAAAGTTCTACACACACACCACACACTCACACACATACACCTCACACACACCACATATTATATATATATATATATATTGCCATGATATTACTGACACCTTAATTAATAAACACCATAAACTTTACGTTTGTAAACTTATTATGCTAATTTTTCTATTTAAAAGGTTGTTGAATCGAAGTTACAGCAGGTTATTGGCTTGTTAATTCATTTCCGATGTGATAAGAAAGCATCGTAATTTCTATATATGGAGACATCCTAGTACAGGTGGAGTTTTTCTTTTTGTATGTCATTGTTACACAGGTATTATGTATCGTTGATAAGATTGGTACAGGCAGATTCTGAAATTATTATGTAAATTTTAAAATTCATATAATGTTATCATTTGAACAAGGTTAAAATGTTAATTTGAATGTTTAAACGAGTTTGTAATGCAACGATAATTGTTCTTATGATTAAGTTGATATTAAAGCAAGCTTTGTAACGTGTTATGCGACTAGATTTGTTTGAAATTAAGATAGAAATTAAAATTTATTAAATTTGTAAGGTTAACGTTATCATTTTGGACCGACTTCAATGGAAAGGTGATTTAATAATTGAAATTGTAATTAAAGGAACTTTATTTATGTGGAGAAATATGACTCCAATGTTTCTTTATTGTTAAATAAATATTATAAAAAATTTAAGTAGGTAGTTATATGAGATTTCTTATTAAACAACTAAATTATGTCATGTGAGATGTCAAAACGTAGGAGAAATGATCAGCTATGTATTTGTGTAATTAGATTTAACTTTAGAATTTCCATAAGAAAATTATTTATATAATTAATATTGTAATTTAGAATTGTCATTAATTTACTTTTTTGTGATTGGTCAGTTTTTTAAAATAGTTGAGAAATTTGATGAATTATTATTGGTTTAAATTAAAACAAAATGCATAGGAGATTGAAAAATTTTGTAAACAAGAACAGACGTGTAAAATTTAACTCTGATAAATGTGTTTAAGTGTTTGTAATAACTGAATAAATACCTGTTATAAAATTTTAAAGTGCTTTAATGTATTCTACGATGGAACTATGCTGCTTCGATGCCTGATTTTGAGTGATTGATGGAATTGAAGTAGTGAAGGCTGTAACGGGTTCGTTTGAGACGTACTTTGGCTTGCATTGATACCTGGAAATCCTCTAATTTTGTGCTGGGTTCAAACTTCTAAAATCTTCGGATTTGTTATATTTCTGAGGTTATGTGAGAATTCCAAATATTAAACAAAGCAAATTAACCTTTATTAATATAAATACAATTCATAAGAGAACTTTCACTTACTTGTGTGTTGTTCTACGTATTAATGAGAAACCAGTACTACACAAGATAATTGAAGAAAACATCTTTCTACTAGTGGAAACCGTAATATAGCTTACTAAGCAAGAACCTCCGTTCGTATACAGAGCTGCGTGTGATATCTACGCGCACTACAGGATTGGATCAAGGAAAATTTTGTTTTCAGGTATTTCTAATAAGAAAGTTAATTTTATTTTTTATTAATAAAGAAAATAAATGTGTATTAATTTGTTAAATCTGCATCGGTACAAATTTTATTGAGCATAATTAATTTCTTAATTTGATATATTTATTTAGAATTTGAGTCATTTAAATACCTGTCGTTTGTCTTTTTATGTCTCTGTATTTAGAAGCATATGCAGTACCCTGAGATAGTAATCAACGATTATTCTTGAGTAAGGTAGGTTTTTGATGTGAAAAATATTTGCTGTAATTAAGAGCTAGCAACATTTCTGTTATACCGGGTTGAATGAATGTCTATGGTGTTTATTTAAAGTGAATTTTGATTTAGATTTGTAATTTTGTGTATACAGGGAAAATTCCCTTATTTGACTAATAACAATTATTATCACTGTGAAAGCTATAATCACCATAGCAAATTTTATGGCACCTTCAACATACGGGCTTTATAGCAATATATATATAAAAATACAAACCTTTATCCATTTGTATATGTATACACTAACAACAATTCTGTAAATTGATGATACGTAACGTATAACTAAAATAATATAATGTATATACAGAGTCTTCGTAGTAGCTCAGTTGGTAGAGCGCTCGCTTTCTGGACATAACATCGAATGTATTTATAAAAAATCTTGTGCTGTAACCCACCATACTCAGTTTCCCTATCCGGTTGGCAACCATGTGTTCTTAATGCAATACCCTTCCCTGGAATTTATATTGTTAAATTTTTTTCAATATTATCAGTTTTCGAGTCAATATTTAATCTTGGCGGTGAGGCAGTGGTATCTGACATACTGTTCTATAGGAGCCAATTCGGGTTCTAAATGCAATACTGTTTAGATGGAATATTGTAATATTTTGGATATGAAGAAAACATTGCAATACAGTGATAGCTAGATCCCCTCCAGGCAGCTTTATTTATTACCCACATTAATACAACTTATATAGGATGCATCAAAACTTTTCAAGCCGCTTTAGCGCTGAAATAAATATAGAAATCCCACAGATGGTAAGTTATGTATTGAAAAATAAATATTTTGTGTTCTAGAGAAAACAACGATTGTAGCCGCTCACCTGTACTTTGATAAATAGTTGTAGTAAACTGTATAGTTTAAGTAAAGATTCACGTTAACTTTCCCACAGCGGTTATAGATGGAAAGTTGCATTAATCATACAGTATAATCAGACTATCGTTGTCAATGAGTAGTACACAACATATTAAAAATCACGGCAATGAATTACCAATTTCGTAATTTATTAATTTTCTTTAACTCACTAAACATTAAACACTGAGAACACAGGAACTAGATTTATTATATTTTGGAAGTATTAATCATTTATTTGAGCGTTTTTGATCACTAACAAAGATAGAAATCAAAATAAGTGATTGTAAATCTACAAAAAATGAACTTCTTTGTAAGTATGTTGAAAGCAAATCTTTTGCCACCTTCGCCCCAATCCTTGCCATAAATCATAAATTCACAACATGCACCTTTCATTTACCCTTCTGGGCCAAAATGAAGTCACGAAATAAAAATTCCCATGGCCATTCCCAGGTATTTTCGCCCTCTACAATAAAACACATTTTTTTCTTGTAATATAACACTTTCTAGATGTATTTGTGTGATTTTAGCCTTTCCAGGCTGGTTCATCCATTAGTAGGGTCTGGTAGCCGTTGTTTGACAAACTTTGCAGGTAAAATGATACCATCAGCAGTCGGTTGACAGCAATAGGCAGTTAAAATTAAGAAATCTTATATGTTGAAAGAAATTTTCGAGATGAAATATTAATGCTGTGCTTACTCGAGCGTGGCATTTCCAAAATACCTGGTTGAGACTTTTAACTGCTTCAGTGTAAAATTATCATTTACCTTTACTTTCGTATTGTTTACTTTATATAGGGTGTTAAATATTTAGGGGCATATAGTATGATCAAATAGAATATCTTAAACAACAGAAGACCCCAAATCAACGGTTTGTGACAAACGAGCTATTTTCTATGTTGTTGATATTTAATGACAAAACCAAACACGTTTCTGACTTGTTTTAGAATTTATGTGATATGTCATTTACACATTTAAACGAATATGTGTTTTTTATATGTGTATACATTTAAGCTTTCATGTGTGGAGTTTTGTAATGTAGGTATATCGATCTAGAGTGTTTTAAAACCACATTTCAGTTTTGTTTAATACTTCTACTAATATGATTGAACAAATATGTAATTTTAATAAATGTAAGTATTAGTTTCTTAAGAAAGTTTTAGTTTATAGTTGAGTAGGGTTTATAAAAAAGATATTAATAAAATTTAGAATGTTTTAATTTTTGCAATTGTGATCTGTTCCCTGATTGATTGTTGGAATTGGAAAATATGTGACTTCTTTAAGCTGGAAACGTTGGTCTTTCAATTTTTCCACTATATTTTGTATCTATAGCAACTACACAATACTAATTGAATGTTTTGCTAGTTTGTTAAGTACTAGCCTGCTTAACACCGAAGTGAGCACACACTCGTTCAGGTGCTTGTTAAAATTTTAAATTCTGCGTTAATTGTATTTATTTATGCAGTTAAAACCTATTATGAAAGTTATTTGTGAGGACGCTTAACGTAAAAAATATTTCTTATAGCTAAAGAAAAAGTTATCTCTGCATTTCATGCACATGTGAGAGATATAGTCTAGCTACTTGTTACACGATAAAATAGTCACATTGTATTAGGGCATACCATTATTTTTGGTGCAATCAACGCGGGCTAATTACTAATAAATGTTTTATTGAATTAAGAAGAATATTTGTGGAGTTTCAGTAACAATATGTTAGTATTTTTTACACATTTTTAACATCCTGCAAGCAACAGTTTGAAATTAAAGGTTTCGTTTTCGCGTAGTCCTATGAGCAACGAATTTATACGATAATAATTTTCTTTATTTCTTTACCGCAGAACGATGTAAAAATAATTTTCTGTTCGCCACCCAAATGGTTGCACAGAAACTATTGCCTCTGTCCCCTTAAATATTCATCAAAATCCAACCATCCGTTAAAAAATACACGGGAACAAATGTATCTAAATCTCTAAATAAACCACCAGAAAATGAAAAGAAAGCAAGATAAAAATACGAACAATAAGCCGGATTGAAATGTAATCAACCATCCTAAAATTCCAACCCTAGTTTAATTGGAAAAGGGACTACAAAAACTTCTATAAAAAAAACGTAGGCTAAGTGTGAAACGCAATAATCAAAACTCTATAAAAAATTTAATGATTACTTTTGAAGAATCAAACCTTAATGCAAGGACGATACCAATATTAGCCCTTATAATATGCGGCAACGTAACACAAGCTGAGAATAATGTCACAAAATCAATTTTTCTTTAAAGTCTTCAAAGTAATTAATAAATATTCTAGGACTTTAGTAGTATAATAATTTGTATATACAAAGGTAATTAAACGTCAACAAACTTTATTCTAAACTAGTTCCAAGGTGCCATAGACTATAGGTACCGAAATCTGGGAAATCGTCATAATAACTATGATTCGAGTTCAGCCGGTTGAATTTTAAGAGCCGCCTTCTTGGAGCGGCTAAACAATAGAATGCTGACAGACAAATTATATTGCAGCAAATCAAGTCGCCCTGTGATTGATGTTCGGGTTTAATTGCGGTAGGCTATGGTTCGAGATTCTCTATTTGATACATATTTAAAGTTCGCTGAAATTATTTATAAAATTGAAATTCTCAATAATATAAAACTATTGGCGATTTTTATATCGTAAAAACAATCGTTCAACGTCGCAAAATGTTATCGGTACGTCTAACTATCAGAAAATTTTACGAGTAAAATAAGATAGTGTAAAACTAAACTTCATAGAAGTAAACAATTGCATCTCGCACTATAAAAATGTTTAGTACGGCGTAACGGTTCCCACAAGAAGAGAAACAAACAGGAGATATACACGGATTAGACGACGTACGCATAAAGGACGCCTTAAGTAGAAATATGGTGTAGTATGGTGGATATTTACTTTAGTTAAAATTACTACATCTGTATACTGTGCTGCAAAGAATTGAAGATCCCAGATAACTGGAAAATAGTTAAAAATATACAACTTTTTATAAAAGGGAAGTGGTAATCAATGAGGAAATTATAGAGGAATCAGTCTATTTAACAGTGGATATAAGATATATGCTAGAATAATTAACGAGAAGTTGAAGGTGATCTCTCTCCTCAGTCCTTTGTCCTATAGAGGCATGGTGACAGATACTATCTAATGTAATCTTCTCTTTATGGTTGTTTTCCACTCTGTTCTGTCTTGGGCTAATTGGGGGCTTCATGTACTCCAAGACCGATTATTGGTTTCATCTAATCTATCCACCGGTTGGGCAATCTTCCTCTTGGTCGTCTTCCAATGAATTTGCCTTCCACAATTATTTTTTCCATGTCATTGACTCGTCTCGCCATGTGCCCAAAGTACTTCAGATAGGATTATTTAATTCTGGTGGATAGCCGTGCTTGAATGTTGAGCTCTGCTATTACGGACTGATTTGTACGGTGCTGCGTCCATAAGATCCTTAGAATTCTGCGGTGTCCCACATTTCAAACGCATCAATTCTTTGCATGTCATTTTTCTTTATTTTCCACGTTTCGCGCAGTACGTTGCAATTGGAAATACTAATGTAGAAGCCAGCTTGAGTTTGGTTTGCTTTGATATCGCAGTGTCTTTCCATATTTTAGTCAATTTCGTGGTTGCATCTCTTGCCATGGCTATTCTTCGTTTTATTTCGTTTTCGCAATTTTCAAGTCTTTACTTATTCTTATCACTTTATCCACAACCGTTTGTAATTCTTCTTCGTCTGCCGCAATTATTGTTGTATCGTCGGCGTGCCTTAGATTATTGATCTTTCTTCCACCTATTGATATCCCATCTGTCCATTCCTCCATTACTTCTCGCATTACATATTCACTATATACATTAAATAGTACCGGTGACGTTATACAGCCCTGTCGTATTCCAATTTCTGCTTTCATTGATTTTGATAGTGTATTTTCTATCTTTACTCTTGCTGAGTTGTTCCCGTATAAATTGCGTATCAGATTAACTAGGTGTTGTGGCGTTCCCATTTCTTCTCGTATTCGCCGGATTTTTTCCCATTTTACTCTGTCAAAGGCCTTTATGTAATCAATAAAACATACGAGGTCGGACAAATATGAAAGGGATCGGCACTACAGCGGACGCTATAAGAAACTCCAAATTGTAGTTGGAACTTTCGTCTACACATAGCTAAAACGGCATCCTGTCAGAACTTTCGTGGTAGGCTGTGCATGCGAATGAACAAGTTAGTGCAGCAGTCACATGTGACACAAGTCACACATGGAACAAAAAGCGAACATTAAGTTTTGATTCAAATTGCGGAAAACGGCCACGGAGACATTCAAGACGTTGAAAACTGTGTACGGCGATGAGGCCATGTCCCATACTCGCGTTTTCGAGTGGTTTGCCAGATTTCGTGAAGGTCCTTTACGATGATCAAAAGCCGGGTCGTCCGATCACAAGGAGAAACCCCGTAACGATCAAAAAGTCCGACAACTTGTGGCGGCTGATCCACGACTGACACTGAGGATGATGGAGCAGAAGCTGAGTATTAGCCGTAAAACCATTAGAACCATTTTGGAGAGGGATTTGAAGAAAAGGAAGGTCTGTGCCAAATTTGTCCCGCACAATTTGACCGCTGAACAAAAAGCGCATCGAGTAGACACCTCCCGCGACTTCATTGCAACAGCCAACAGTGACCCAAATTTGCTGGATTCAATTGTTACTGGTGACGAGTCGTGGTGCATCCAGTACGGTCCAGAAAGCAAGAGACAAAGCATGGAACGGCGATCGAAGACGTCTCCCCGTTCAAAGAAATTCCGTCTCCAAAAATCGAAAGTGAAGACCATGCTGATCACTTTCTTCGACAGTTAAGGCATCGTTCACAAAGAATTTGTGCAACCGGGTGTCACCGTCACTAGCCTGTACTACCAGAGTGTCATGACGCGATTACTTCGACGTGTGCGACCGCATTTGGCAGCCTCCGGCAAGTGGCACCTTTTACACGACAATGCCTCTCTGCATTCTGCCTCGTTTTTGGCGACAAAAAATGTCCCAGTCTTAGAGCATCCTCCCTATTCGCCCGATCAGTATCCAGCGGACTTCATGCCGTTTCCTCAGCTGAAAGTGGCCCTCAAGGGAAGGCGCCGCCGAATTAAACACACCTCCTCGCGACAAGTTTAAGCAGACTTTCCGCGACTTGTATCGTCGACGTCAACGGTGCTTAGAAGTCGAGGGAGATTACTTCGAAGAACGCTCGAGGTATTTTCACCTATGGCTACCTCACATGCTTTGTATTTGATCAATCCCGTTATATATTTGTCCGACCTCGTATATATAAACTTGAGTGTTTAACTCTGGCTTTTTCAATGATTTGCCGTACGTTCAGTACTTGTTCTCTTGTTCGCTTTCCAGGCATAAATCCAGTCGGTTTATCTGAAATGTTTGGTAAGAGCACGGGTTTTAACGTTTCATTTATGACGGTCAGTAGAATTTTACTTGCATGCGATATAAGCTGTAATTTGCAGAGTCTCTTGGCGTACCCTTTTTGTAAATAGGGACTAATATTGATTCACACCATTCTGTTGGCCATGTCTCTGTTTCCCATATCTTCTGGCATAAGGAATGTAATATCTCTACACCTATTGCTTCCACTGCTTTCAAAGTTTCTGCTGTGATTTTATCTGAGCCTACCATTGAGTTTTTTATTGCTCTCTTTACATCTGATTTTAGAATATCGGGTTCTTTTTCATAGATTACAGTTACATTTGCATTTATCGTATTGTCATTTCCCAGAGGTGCGTGTGCATCATCTTTATAAAGCTTCTGGCAGTATAATCTCCCATACTTCTGCTACTCCTTCAGTGTTTGTTATAGTTTTTCCATTTTCAATCATTAGTGTTCGAGGTTTAAAATTTCTTGCGAGGTATCGGACTGTTCTATATAGGTCTCTCGATTCACATCAATTCGCGTGACGTTCGAGTTCTATTCATATGTCGTTAATATGTTTGATTTTGTCACGTCTGCATACTTTTTTGATGTCTTTGTTCAGTTGTCGCATCCTTCTGTCCTTTTCCTCGCGTGTAACGTTTGATGGTTTAACGTTTCGTCTTTCCTCAATTATATCTTCAGATTCTTTTGTAATCCAGTGTTTGTGCTTTATTATTTCTTTCTTGGGTGCATACTTGTCTACGGATTGATATATCCAGCTTTTTATATATTTCCACGATTTGTCTGTATCCTCTGTGCTTGGTGGTTTTTTTTCCGTCTCCTCTCATGACGTCTTGTAGTTTCTCCGTATCTGGAGTATTTATTTTATTCGTTTGTTGCGATGTTGTTGTTCTACGCAATTTTGTGGTTAGATTGGTTTGTAGTAGTTTGTGGTCTGACCCACACTCCGCTCCAGGTTTTGCTTTGGTATTGTCAAGTACTAGTTTGCATTTAAATAATATTTTTGACGCTTATTACAACATTACGTACTTTGCATAATTAATTGCGTATATTGCCTCCATACTTTGTTTCTTATTGCATATAAAGCCGGTCGACTCATAGGAGTGCCTCTTTTCTATTATTAGACTTTTTCTGAGTTTTGAATTTCAGTTAACACTATAAGAGCTGCATGATTTAAAAATATCTTCTAAGTGTATTCTCACGCAACGCCACCAGTAATGGCAAATACAGTGATTCTTATCATTTCTTACTCCGTTGTTTGAAATAAAATGCTTATATTGACTATAATGGGATAACAGTAATACGTAAAACCGATGCAGTAGCGATTGCGAATTTGCAATTTGCACGTACAAAATTGAACAATTTGCTTAAAAAGCTTTTGCTTTGTAATTTCGAAGCGATGCAACTAGATGTACGGAAAATCATCCTCAATCCGATTGTAAAATATCTAAAAATTAAATTACGATCGTGAACATAATTACAGTATTCCATGTCAATTTTAAAAATATCCCATATTCGTAAATCGTAACTTATGGGACGTGCAAGATTTTACGGGTTTTCCGAGCACTAAACGCTGATTTACAACTGCGTAATAAGAGCCCTAAGCCTAAAAGGCTTAACATATTTCAGCAAAATTACACGCCGTTTTAGTTACGTTTAGAAAAACCACAGATGTTATATAATTAAATACCATTACTGACCCACATCAAAGTCACTGAAAACGACGTACGTTTGTTCTTGGGCATATGATTCAGGCCCAAAAATTATTGGCTCCAAAACTATCAAGATGCATACATCAAAACGGCTGACATCCTTAGTTACGGTTTACACGAGACCTGATTGGAAAATTACAGGTTGGCGAGGCTGATCTACGAATATTTATTATGGCAATTAGACAATTACACCTAGCTATTATTAACAGTCGGTGCAGCGTCTGCAATTAGACTGGAAAATGTCGACGATGATTGATTACTCTTGAGTCACAAAGCAGTCGAAATTCTCCAAAAAGGTAGCCAAGCATGTCAGAAATAGTGAAGCTTTGGTACTGAAATACAGGGACGGATTTAATAAAATAGTAGTTTTCGCTAAAATAAAGTGTTATAAATAGTGATATGGACAAATTGAAGTATTGTCCCAGAGAGAACGTATGTGGTACTCAGCCTTCGGACAGTTTCACCAGAAGTTAAGCCTTACTGTTGTTACTGTTATTGGATGTTATACCATAAATATGAAAATTTTGATCACTGCATTGAATAAAATACACATTTTCATTTAGTATCAAATACCACCTGCAGTTGTCCTAATTGTGCCATAACTGTTAATCGTTTAGTTAAAATCATATAGTGCTAGAATTATTCCTGCAATCAGTTAGAAAGTAGAGCCCCCCTAAAGTTTTATTCTATCGTAAATATTAGAAGAAACGCGCAGAATTGTCCCTTAAATAACAACGACTACTTCAATTTGTGAGGTTAGTCAATTTTACGGATTTTATCCCCTCTCGCTGCACTATAACACATTTAAAAAATTTGAAGACAGTTAGTTCTATTTGATCTTAAATTAGATAGCAGAATACATGCTGCCCATTGTGACAAAACTAAGATTCGATGAAAAATAAAAGCTTTGGACATTGCAATTAGGTAGCATACCTAATCAAGGAAAAGGGAGACTTTCTTGCTGCGTCCCTGCACTCTAGACAAAATGATCTTTTTTCATATTGTGCCAAAGAGCAACTAGAACCTGTATAATTGTGCTATAAATAGCGGCAACTTGTTCAATTTTGTACGTACAAACTGCAAATTCGTAATCGCTACTGCAGCAGTTTTACGTATTCCTGTCATCCCATTATAGTCAATATAAGCATTTTATTTCAAACAACAGAGTAAAAAATGGTAAGAATCACTGCATTTGCCATTACTGGTGGCGTTGCGTGAGAATACACTTAGAAGATTCTTTTAAATCATGCAGCTCTTATAGAGTTAACTGAAGTTCAAAACTCAGAAAAGGTCTAATAATACCGAGGCACTCCTATGAGTCGACCGGATTGATATGCAATAAGAAACAAAGTATGGAGGCAATATACAAAATTAATTATGCAAAGCACGTAATGTTGTAATAAGCGTCAAAAATATTATTTAAATGGAAACTAGTATCAGAAAACAAGATTAAAAATAAACAAAATCTATCCTTAAATACAATGGTTCTCGTACTAATATCTTTGACAACTGTAAACCATGCAGTGGAAATTCTCTCCTCTGTTCGACGGGTTAGTTTAGCCTCCTGTCCGGTATACGAGCATAGAAGGCTCATAGAACTTACTTCATTGCAGGTAATTAACAGGCCATTGGCCTAAACACAGAAGGAGAAGATATAAAGATATTAAACAAATAATAAAAGAGAGAACAGAACTGTAATATAATAAACGCGTATATCGGAGGAGTAAAGAGCGCAGAAGCTTTGATTGTCACAATTGAATGGAAGTACCAGAACAATGGAAAGATTCCCACCTATCATACTTATAACGGATTTTTTTCTACGGCTGTTGCCGTCTCTCCGTCCCCAGTTTCCATCTTTTTTTATCATAACACGTTTCTTCCTCTAGGCTTCTCTTCCTCATGGCTTCGTCTACATCATCTCTCCATCTCCTACTTGGTGATCCTCTCTTTCTCCTTTCCGCAAGAACCCATTCCAGTATCCTTTTAGGCCACCTATTTTCGTCCATCCTCTTTGTATGCCATATTAACTGTCTTTTTTCGACTTTCTCTGCGATGTTTGTTTCCATCCCCATGTTTCTCCTGATGGTCTCGTTTCTTACTCGCTCAATACGTAATATTCTACAGCTCCTCCTTAGACAGTCCATCTCGGTAGCTAGCAATTTGCTTCGATTCTTCCTGCTCAGGTTCCATACATCTGCGCCGTAGATGGTTACGCTTTGCACAATCCTTTTGCAGAGACTTTTCTTTGTTTCTTTTCTAATACTTTTCTCCTACCATACTATACCAAACCACCTATCAACTATACATAAAAAAGGGAGTAAAGGCAATAGCGATAATTATAGAGAAATTTCAGTAACCAGTACCACCAGTAAAGTGTACGGAAAAATGTAAAAAAGAACGAAGTCACACAAAAATAAAAACGGTGGAAGAACTGACAGAAGACTTCAAAGCGACCAAAGGACTAAAATAGGGTTGCTGCATCTCGCCAAAACTCTTTAAGGTTTATTTTGTCAATGTACTCTGTACACTACATTTCGCGGACGATCAAATAGTATTAGCTCAAGATTATGAATATATACCAGGTAAACTCACGGAGAAGTATAGGAAGTGGGGAATAGATTGGGATGCAGTTAACTCAAAGACGGAACCTTCCACGAAGCCATCAGACAAAGGAACATTCAAACCAGGAATGCTATCTCCCAAAATAACAAACAAATGCTTTGGAATAACAACATAACCAAGAACAAAAAGAAAGTAATACATAACACCATTATAAAAAGCATAACAACATACAACTCAGAAGTATGGCAGATGAAACATCGTTCATTAAAAATGGTATTAGCAACGGAAACAGACTATTGGAGGTGAGCCGCAGGAAAGTCAAGAAGATATAAGAATTAAACAATTAGTGTGGTTCGGACACGGACAACGAATGTCTGATGAGCGATTGGCAAGACAAATATTTAAATGGACACCCCATGAAATATGGAAAGAGGAAGAATTAGAAAGAACCAGTAGATAGAGGAATGGGGGACGGAAAATGGGATGAAGAACTCTGGACGGATAGAGAGAGAGAGAGAGAGATGGATATTGTCATCGGAAACGGCGTTTTAAAAAACCAATTTCTATCTATATATAACATCAAATGCTGAAAATGTTGACAGGCAACATTTAAACATAAATTGATCTGACGCTTCAGGTTTTAGAAAAAATATATCATATTTTCATAATTACTTGATATGGTTTGTTAAAGTTGTCTATGGTGTGCACTAGAGTTTTAATAATTGAATATGTTTTAATTCTTGTCGTTTATAACTATGTTACAACCGGGTATTTTCATTTAAAAACTATTGTTTTAGATTTATTGACAGATATTTTTACATGGTACGCTCGACATAATTTGTTTAGTTATTGATTTATGGCAGCGTATCTCAACCGTTTAGTATTTGCGACCCAATTTGCAATCACAATTCTCATTGCTCCCCCCCCCCCTCATTCAATGATTTTACTGAAATCGTGCTGTAATTGTAATATTAGTTTCTATTTAATTGTATTTTGACTCTAAAGCTACACTACGACCTTAATTCTTTATTACAAACCTTAAAAACTACGACGAATAGATAAATTTATTGATATTTGGCAACACCGATCCGCTGCATTGATAAAACCAGAATCGATGCCTCTCTATTGCTCTCTATCTTACGTCGACCATATCGGACATTCTTGCGGCTTCGCGAGAAGTTCCGATTTGCCTCGAACATTCTTAAAACGTCTGCCGACCGCGACGCAAGCGTGTATAAATGCTGCACCTCGTTCAATTCCAGCCAGTCTCAGTCGAGTCGATCCTTCTGTCGTGAATGTGTATGTTATAATTTGCGTGATAACTGCAATTCACGGTATTCGAGTTGCAGTAGATTTATACAGAATCAAGGATAAATATTTCAGTGGGCTTAAGCGAGCATTAAACGATAGTGAAGGATCAACAAGTAGAAAGACGAGCGTGGTTCCGAAGAGAAAATCAAGAAGATATTCTCAATAATAATAATAATTTATTGTGAAAAATAATATTATATACACGTATGAAGTCCGTAATAGTAAATAAAAAAAATATGTGTGAACAATAGTAAAAAAAGTATATAAAAATATAAATACAGATATATCATATTTGTATTATTAATGGGATGGTTGAACTTGATGTTTAGATATAATATTTGACATATTTGGTTTAAAGGTCTTCTTCTTCTTGTTCTGTGTGTAGGCCAATGGCCTGTCAATTACCTACAATGAACTAAGTTCTGTGAGCCCTCTTTGCCCGCATACTGGCCAGGAGGCTAACCTAACCCGTCGAATAGACACGAGAAGTTCCACTACATGGTATAATACTGTCGAAGATGTTCGTGACAACCGAGACCGACGGCTTTACGTACCCTTTACGTACCATACGAAATAATATAGAATGTATTTTAATTTGGCAGAATGCAAATTTAGATAGCGGGAGGGAGTAATATGCCGCGAAATTTACCCCCACATCAATTTTTTCCAATATTTAAACAAATAACTGGTTTTGGAAATTAATTCAATTGCTAATACTTTTGGCAGACTTAGGTGTGCTTTATTTCTGCAATAGGCGAAAATATAATATAATTCTTGCACTTTAAGATTCTGATTAATCCTCAGGGATTTACCAAATACAAGCACGATGGTGCCCCTGCGCACTTTGCGTTACATGTAAGACAAGTTTTGAATCAACGGTTTAAAGGACGTGTCATTGGTCGAGGAGAACAGCACCCCTGGCCTCCAAGATCTTTGAACTTAACTTGTTTAGATTATTATTGGTAGAACCATATGAAAGGTATGGTATACCAAACACCATCAGAGACGGTTGAAGATCTCAGAAGACACATTTTTGCGACAGCAGAACTAATTCGGAATAACAATGGTGTGATGTCTCTTTAAGAAGAGCCAGAATATCTTTCGATAGAAATGGTGGCCATTTTGAACAATCTTTATAGTGAATTTAAACAAAATTAAAAATAAATATTGTCTTCTCTGAAATTGTAATTATTAATAAATATTAATTTAGCAGTGTGTGTTTTGAAAACTGTTTACTTTAGGGCATAACTTTATTAGAATTTGTAATTATATTTGGTCTATAGATTATGTACACGAAATAGTGACCCCACGTCGTGGAACACCTCGTATTCCCTATCGGATCACAACAAAAATGCCGCAGACTTATTGAAATACTACAGGAAAGGACTGCTACATAAAACATTAACAGAAAAAGATATTCATAAAATACATTTTAAAGTCGGTCAAACTACAGCTTGCTTGGTTCCTACAAAAGAATCCTTACGATATGAATCACGAGCAAAAAAGAAATTTGGCATACAATGGCCAATAATGCAGGTAATAAAAATGACTTACAACCAATAAACTTCGAATCACATTTCAGCGAAATATTAATAATCGGACCGCGCGATCAGAATAAAATAATAAAATCCGACCGCAATACAAACGTCTATGATAATTTTATGGTTCTAGTTCTTCGAAACACGGACGCATTTATTTGATTGAGATCTCTTGCTTTCAAGGAGTATCTTCGAACACATCTTCGGACATACAGGCCTTTGTTTTCTAAGGCAGAAAAATTCAAAGCTGTCGTTTATATGAAGCGTATTTTGTAATTATTCTTAAAATGTGAATATAGAATATGTAATGCGATATTCAAGTTAATTTCCCAAATACATGAACTTTTCTTCCAAAGCAACGTATTAACAACTTTCTTCTTCAAATTCCGTTCGCAGATGATCATTTTCTCTTACGTCTAGCAACACGTTAATTTCGTATTCGCAACTGCCAACATGGTACTGTATCTAATTTAAAATTTCTAATTTATCCAACCACTCTTCATATCCAACACTTAATAAGTGTTATTTTCGACCTTGCCACATTACATCACGTAGTGGAGTTCTTTAATCGTGACTGCGATGGCGGCTTTACTGCATACGTTAAACGATTCAAATGAAATGTGGTAAACTGTTCGATTGCCGGTAACCGCATTGGATTACCTGCGATCGATTCTCACACTTTACGAGACGTGCACATTTATTATTCCCATTGTTCATGCTCTTTGGCTAAGGTCAAGTCCCTATGAAATTTGCTGTTTATTACAAGATATGCCACTGCTAAGCACTAAAACTGTTTAGTTATTGCAAATGTGTCGGAAATATTCGCGAAAACCCAAAGGAATAGAGATCAATAATATGCTTAAGTAGTACTCAATAGAATATTCTTTTTAAGCTTATTTGGAATGAACGACTTTATTTAATATACCACAGCATGTAATATTACATAACCTCCACTGCATATTGGACATCTGGAAACACCATTACAGCATTCACTATCATAGCAAATATCAATAGAATTATACATAGGTGGTTGGTCAAGAGTCCCCACGGGGTCAGTTTTGAGTCCTGGGGGTCGATGAAAACTTGAAAGGGGTCGATGAACCTGTAGGGGTCGGTTGGTGGTCAATGAACCCTTAGGGGTCTTTTTGGGGTTGATGATGATAAAAACAAATCAATATTCAAATTTTGGAATTCAAAAATATGCACCATAAATTTTCAAATTTAAAACATATATATATATATATATATATATATTGTGATGGTTTCTCCGTAGCGTAATTAATTATTTATATAAATAAAGGATACATGCATATTAAATCACATCATAAGGGTTGTTTCTTTTGTGGAAGTTTTCTTTAGATTCACATAAAAGCAGAGTTGTTTCTTGT
>JABXWE010000561.1:0-26180 GCA_014611495.1 Limonius californicus | reverse complement strand
TTGTTGTGTCCACTCAGGGTATTCGTCGTCTGGAGGTATTTCTGCGAATTCTGAGTCGGGATTTTGGTCGTCGACTTCTGATTCATTATTGTGTTCTAGATGAAATAATTCTTGCGAATAAAAATTTCTCGATGGATTTGGTGAATTTTGAAAATTTGTTGTATTATTTCTGAATTTATTTGGGTTGCCTACTTGTTGCGTTGCAGGTCTCTTTTGAATCTGGCTAACTTGCATTGATTCTACAGGGTTATTTGGTTTAAAACCACGTTGAGGGGCAAAAACGTTTTGACCAGGTTTTCCAAATGGTCTTTGATAATTTGGAAACTGCATGGGGGCTTGATTGGGGTTTAATCTTATAGTTGGGTTTCTATTTTGGTAAAAAGTATTATTTCTGGCTACAAAATTTTGTTGGGGTGTGTATGAAATTTGAGGTACAAAGTTTTGTGGTTTGGGTGTATACGGATTGTGTGAAACAAAGTTATTTCTCATGTAATTTTGCGTAAAATTTGTTGCTTTCGCTTGTGAGTTTGAGTTGAAATTACTTTTATTTAAATTTTGCGAATAGCGAATATCTAGTTCTTCTCTGATAATTGTGATTGCGTTTTCTAATGTATCGGGGTTTCTACACCTAATGAAACTGCCAAATGGTTCGTTTAGTCCGCTGACAAACGCTCTTAAAGCCAGGCTTTTAACATTTAATAGTTTATATCTTTTTATAACCATGTGTTCTGCTCCAAGTGAAATTTTAGAGTTAAACACAGCTAATAATGATCTAACACGGTTATAGAAATCAATAGGAGATTCTTTTGAATTTTGTCTCATGCGTGATAGGTCTATATTTAAATTTAATTGCGACCTTTGGTCGCCAAAATTATTTATTAAAACATTTTTTAAATCTGTCCAGGTATTAAATTCGTATCCTGTAATTATCTCCAAGACAGTGCCTTTTAATTTATTTCTGACTGAAGAAAGAAGCAATTTATTGATATATGCACCAGGTTGTGTGGTTGACATAAATTGATTGAGTATTACCTCTGCTGATCTTATAAATTCAGATAATGTGGCCGGATTGCCATCATAAGTTGGTATTTCGGCTAGCATTGCCACATGAAAGCCTGCAGGAAATACTGCGGGTGTTGGGTCTACCATATTAACGTTTAATGTTAATCGAGACGGCCGCACAATATTATTTTGCATAAACTAATACGATTTGATCGTTTTTATACACAATTATTTTAAAAATTTTAATTTTATGTTAGTATTAATGCTAGGGGGCTCTAATTCAAGGGTCCTACACACAAATATTGAGTCATAAAGCTTCTTATAAAACCGAATGGTTTCGCTTTATTTCTCGCTTACCAATATTTGCTTGAACTTAAAGATAAAACAATTCTAGGTTAGTAATATTTATGTAAATTTTTAAATTTCACTTTGCCACTAAGTGAAAACTTTATTGCTTACTGCATTATTTGGTGATTTCTTGAAATCGGTGATCGGATCTACGTCCTCTGGTAGTCCTGTTGATTGGACTGCACTTCTAATGCTCGGTGGTCCTGTTGATCTCGATGATCAGGGGGTTCTCGATGAACCAGGTGACTTCGATAGTCAGGAAAAGTTGAATCTCGAATGTTGCTCGGCTTCGGCGATGTTTGTCCTCTGCTGGGCTGTAGTCGATCTTCAAACGGTACAATTTTTCGAATGTGCGGTAAAGTGTTGAAACACAAGTTTTTCGAACGTTTTTTACGAGAAAAAAAAAACTACTAAACTCCGCACATCCTACCGACTGCGCCAATTAAGTTTCAATGAAGATAAATTGGGTTTTTAAAAACTTTATTTTTACCTCCAAGGGAGCCGTCATGAATGGGATTACAAATTCAGACTGATTTAGACTAAAAGCTAGTTTACATTTTGCATCTTATTATAGTTTTCTAAACCTACTCATATTCTGCAAAGCAAGATAACGCTATCTCTGCTGTGTCGGTAGTTCGTATTACGTAACTTGCAAATATTGGGGTTTGTTTTCCCTAATAGGGGTTTATGTGTTATCAGTGTATGGCCAATTCGTAACCTAGTTATGACTATTTGGGTTCTTCTATCTTTGTGACACGGCCATTCGGATGTCTTCTTTTATCGTCCTGAGTTTACTTGCAGTGGTCGTCCATTCGTCCTTCCATTTTACTTTGATTTTATATTTAACGTAGCTTTTAAAATCCGAAGGTGGAATAGGTATGTTGATTTCAGGTAGTGTTGCGATTTCTTTAGCTACTATATCTGCCTTTTCATTTCCGGTGATTCCTGTGTGCGATGGAATCCATACAAGTGAAATAATTTTGTTTGTAGTCAGCGTTTCATGGATTTTATGTTGTAGGTTTTTGATAATAGGATTTGATGTGTAGACGTCCTGGATGGATTGGATGACACTGAGAGGATCAGTACAACTGCCAAACTGTTTTTGATCCGGGTCCGTTGTGTGGATATTGGATTGCCTTTAAAATTCTGTACGCTTCAGCAGAGAACTTACTTACTGCACTGGGTAGATGGAATTTCATGCTCTGTTCCTCTGTCATAAAGGCAGCTCCTGTAGCACTTTTAGTTTTTGAGCCATCCTTATAGATAAAATTGTGTTCCTGAAGTTTGTGTTGGATTTCTTTAAAACTAGTTCGAAACAAATCCGGTGGTGTGTCACTTTTATTAAATAGAAAAAGGTGCAGGATATATTCAGGGGCTTTTTGTTTCCACGGTGGATTCGGATAGTGGGTATGTTTTGGAATATTTGGTAACGAGATTTGTAGGGTTTGCATTATGTCTAAGATTTTGTGTTGCAACGGGTGTTACGGGCCAATCGAGCTTTTTCGACGATTCGTAACTAACTTGATGGAAAAGGGCCTACAGCTTAGCTCAGAGGAGTAGGAGGAGTTCGTGAAAATCGCTTATGGGAGAAAATCTTTAGTTATGTACAGGGCGAGTCAAAATAAGTGGGCGCCACCTCCCAAATCCAGCTGGTTGTAGGTCCTCGTGGAAGGCCGAGAAGCCAGCAGCTTACGGGAACGGAACTTACCGTGTTTGTGCCTCCTCCTATATATTTAAAACTTGCAAAATTCTTACACCAACAGGTACAAAAGACACAATAAGAGACAGTAAACTTTAAAACACATATAATAAAATAGTTAGAATGTGGCAATACAATAAAATGACACGAGTTATAACTCAAAAGTTTGAATTACATGGTTAAAATCCTTGAACGTTCAGGAAACGCCGGCGTTGACGCATAAAATTTATATTATAATGAATCTGTGTGGTCAATGGCGTAGTTTACAGGAAAAACACTTTTTTTTTTAATACAGTTTGTGCCAGTTCAGCACTATGTGCTATTCATGGCAGTGCTAATAATAGGGTTTAACTTCTAATAACTATGGAGGTTTATGGTCCTCTATCACTGTAATGAACTGGATTACTACTACATTAAACGATAAAGTTATCACTATGTTGATATAAAGTACACTATATTTCGCACTAATTTAGTGAATATGGCTAATTGCTGGTTGGTGGGATTATTCACTATCACTGTTTATAAGGTCAATTGGTAACTTCCTTTTTAATCTGGTGTGCAATGATCTTTTACCTAAATCGAAATGCACTGCGCCACTACACTGATTAATATTATCATAAAATGTTTTAACAGTTTTATTTATAAATTGCTGAACTGTGGGGATACCTGTTTCTCGATGAAGCTGGGAGTTTCTGACAAACCACTGTGCATTTGTTATAGTGCGCAACACTTTGTTTTGTAGAACCTGAAGTTTGCGTATGTTGGTTTTTGATGTTGCACCCCAGACACTACATCCATACGTAAATATTGGCCTGATAATGGACTTGTAAATTAGGGTACCACTTTGTATTTTCAGTGTTGATTTTTTATTTAAGATTGGGTATAGCATAGATATTCTCGCATATGATTCAGACAATTTTTTATTTATGTGATAGCCCCATGTTAATCTCCGATCTAAGTATATTCCAAGGTACCTCACTGCGCTGTCTTTTGGATTCCAGAGGATAGGGATGTTATTGATAATTATGTTTATTGGATCTGGAGGCCGTCGGAGGGTAAAGATTTTGGCTTCACATTTGTCTGGATTTATTTTTATACCCCATTTATTAAACCATATATTTAGTTGGTCAATACTATCTTGAAGTTTGTTTGCCGCTAGGTTAATGTCATGATCTTGTGCGATGATGGCTGTATCATCAGCGTACATAGCCAGGTTAGTTCTTGGGGTTGCGGGGACGTCAAACATAAAAATGTTAAACAGGGTGGGACCCAATATAGACCCCTGTGGGACACCAGCATTGATGGGGAAGCTCGTGGAAAAGTATGAATTTACTCTTACTTGAAAAGTTCTTTCCAATAAAAATGATTTGATTATGTGTAATAGATATAGAGGGATGTTCATAGCTATCATTTTATATATCAAACCATTTGTCCATACTCGGTCGAATGCCTGTGCTACATCAACAAAGACTATTAGCGTGTGCATTTTATTTTCGTATCCGCTTTCTACAGTTTCCGTGATTCTCAATAACTGATGATTGGTGGAGTGAGAGCTTCTAAATCCAAATTGGAATTTTGGAAGAATATTGTTTGATTCTAGGAATTGGTTTAAACGAAATTGTATAACTCGTTCGAGGAGTTTGGAGACGGAGCACAGTAGGCTAATGGGTCTATAGTTGGCTGGATTGTTATGCGGTTTACCTGGCTTGGGAATCATTATAATTACAGCTTCTTTCCAAGTAGTGGGGAAATATCCAATTCTCAAGCAGGCATTACATATTGCTGTTATAAAAGCTATGGATTTGTGAGGTAGATTCTTAAGAAGTTCGTTGGGTATCATGTCTTTTCCCGGTGCCTTCTTATTTTTAAGTTTTTTAATATAGTTTTTAACTTCTGTGGGAGATACTGGTTCAGTGACTATTATTTCATTAGCCCTGATACTATTTACTTCACGTTCTATAAGTTGGACATGATTTAGGTTATTTCCGTCGAATGAAGTGGTAAATGTGTTCTCTAACTGTTGAGCAAAAACTTCACATTTGTCTTTGTCTTCGGAGTAGGTGCAGTCATGAATTCGTAATGTTGGGATACTCATGGGTTGCCTTAGAATCCTTTTAGTGGCTCTCCACATGTTTGGATCTCCAGGGTCAAGGGTTTCTATATAATTGTTGTAAGAAACTATTCTAAATTGGTCCAGTTCTTTCCTAACCAAACGAATCAGGCTGTTGAGATGGACTTTAGCTGCTGGATTTCGGGTATTCTGCCATATTCTGCGCACTCTATGCTTTTCTCTAATAAGGTTTAGTATAAGTGTTGGGGGAGTTTGGTAGTTTATTGGTCTATGTGCCCGGGCGACTACGGTGGATTGTTGAATTGATAAAGTGGCTGCTTCCCTGAAGGATTTGATTGCATCATCAATGACTTTCTGCGAGGTTAAGTTGGTGGGGCAGATTAGCTGGTTATTCTTAACGTTCGAAAGTGCTCCCAGTCAATAGGACCGTTTATTAACTTTGGAAGTTTCGGGTAGTAATATGGTGAGTATTGTAAGGTGAACACAACGGGTAAGTGGTCAGAATCAAGCTCTGTTAGTACAGTTTGGGCTATTGGTAGAATAAGATTTTTATGCATAATTATATCAAGAATATCTGGCAATTGATTGGATCTGTATGGAAAATATGTATATTCTGCCGGTGCAGAGATATGCACTGCCAGTTGCGAACTAAAATTGGCAAGTTTAACTCCATTTGGATTATTTGTTCTGCAACCCCAATTTGTATGTTTACAATTCATATCGCCTGCTAGTAGCGTAGGCTGTGAACCTTCAAAGATGTTTTTAAGCTCATTCAGATTAAGTTGGTTGTTGGGAGGTTTTTATGCAGAAATGATATTAAGTGAAGAGTTATTCTCCAGGGTTAGTTTAATCGCCACGGCTTCTAGTTGGTGAATGTCTTCCAAGTCAAGCTGAGTTGCTGCTAGGTTCCGTTTAAGAATTATTGCGGAACCTCCCCATCCTATTGCTGCTTCTCTGTCTTTTCTATAGATTTGATATCCCGGGATTGTGAATTTTTCATTTTCAGTTAGGTGTGTTTCTGTAATACATGCGATATCTATGCCGTGCCTGGTGATAAATGAGATGAATATTGATCGTTGGGTTTTTAAACCATTAGCATTCCAATTTAGGAGGGTTAACTTGTCTATAGGTTTGTGATTATTTGCCGCCATTTAGAAATAGCGTTGGTAATAGGGACAAAAAGAAATTTTTTATTTGATCAAGGTAGGGGGAAATTATTTCAAGAATGGAATTGATGACTTTGGATGTAAGGGTATCTGTAGTGGCTGATCTTTGACTGTTGTTATTGGGTTGACTGGGATTGTAGGGATTGGGATTGTTATTTAATGTTTGAGTATATGTTGGTTTAGAAGTGATATTTCCTATTAAAGATGCGTTGGGATTGGTAGGTCTTACTGTGGTTAAAGGTGTTTTATTGTTGAGTTTTCTGATGTATGGACAGCCTCTGTAGTTGGCCGTGTGTTCTCCTCCGCAGTTAACACATGAAGGTTTAACATCCTTGAGTTTATTACATTTAGAGTAATGGTGGTGCTCAGTACATTTTACACAGCGTGGAGGTAGATGACAATAGTTTTTAGTATGTCCAACGAGCTGACAGTTAGTGTACTGTGGGTTATCGCTGTTTCTATGCATAGGTTCTACTGTTACTACACAGTATAGTAATCTGTTTAGATTAAATATATCTTTGGCTTTGTCAATATTATTTAGTTCCACTGCAATAATTGGCATTGGCATTGGCATTTTTTTGTTGTTCAATTGTCGGGTCGTTTTAATAATTGGATATTTTAGATTCATTAGTTCGGTGTTAGTTTCCTCCTCTGTGATAGATATAGGAACATTACGAATTATTACCGAAATGTTAGAGTTTTCAGGGTCACGGTAGGTAAAGTAGTTAACTTTATTGTCATCATAGAATTTAGTTAGTTTTCTGTAATCATCAATATTATTTAGGTTAATTCTTAATTGATTACCTTTGTACGTGGTGGTGAAATCTTGCTTGACTACTCCTTTGACGTCTTTTATTATGTTCTAATAATGGGTGCCATTAGGTAAGAATATTGGGGGGATCTTGGGTTTTTCAGTTGTGTTAATTAATTGGTCAGTATTGTTGGATACACTGGGTTGAGAGGAGTGCTCTTGGGATGAATGCAGAGTATAAAATCTGTTTTGGGTGACAAGCGTGTCAGAGTTAAATAAATAACGTTTGTTTATATCGTTATCATCTGGCGAAGTTAAAGGTCGCTTATTGGGATTTACATCGCTGTTTGGCAAATTCTGATAATCCATTGCTGTTGGGCTAGGAGTAGCATTTGTCCCCTTATAAATTATGGTTGGTGATTTTAATTGAAATAATTTCAATGGATGAAATAAACAAATTATTTGTTTATTTCATCCATTTCCACGGTTGAACATAGGTGTATTTATTATACGGATATCACAACTTTTAGGCCGCGATTGCGGTGTATCGCGTTCTGTTAATCCACTATATATTTTATAGAACGGTTAAAGTATCACAAGCAGAAATGTAATTTTAATTATGAGTTAAAACACAGCAGTATCGGAGAGAACTCAATTAAAAAAAAAGGTTTATTTTACACTGCACAACAAAAAAACTGGTTCTTTACCTTAAGAGAAGACAGGCACGACTTGGGTTCACAAAATTATATAAATCCATGGGTACGACCCTGTAGTCTGGGTTGAAGGAAGTCAACATCCAGGGGCCCGGAAATTTGATGCATTCAGCGAACAAATGAAAACCGCAGAGCAACGGGAGTTGGTTTCGAAGTTGATCCGCCGAAAGGCGATTGGTCAATTCACCAAAGAATTGCCTTTTTCTGGGGTTGAATCAAGTTATTCCCATTAAATCCGACAGTAGCCGACGATCTGTTAAATACCCCTTGATACAACAGCGAGACGGAACACACATAACAGATACCCCTTAACAAAATTCAAAAGCCGACACTTGCAGCACTCGATATATTTACGGCCCTCCCCTAGAAATGTAATTTTGGGAAGGTCCGGAGCCGAGACAGATGGAAGATCGACTGACTTCAAAATGTAACGGGATTTGCATTTTCCAAAACCATTGCACCACATTTCGAAACGTTATGAAATGTTCTAGAAAGATTTTGTTTTTAACGCACGAGTTCCAGGAAGCGTTCGAGGTCGAGCGCGCAAAAACAAGGGTCTGCAATTTTGACACAAAGAAACTATTAACATATCTCGAACTTCGAAAGACACAACAAAATAGCGAAACGGTAATCCAAAATAAGACTTCAATTAAAATAACGTTACTAAATCTGACGAAGCGGCAAACAAATTACGGAATTAATTCATACAGAGCGGCACATCTTAAAATGAACATAACACGGGGTTTCGTTTTTTAGTAACAATTTGTTATGTGTAGTGTGGAATATGTTGTTCTATAGAGGAATATCTGGTCGGGACGCCAATTTAGCTATATATGATAGGGTTAACAGCGATCGTCTATAGTGCAAGGGTGCTTCCCCTGATTCCTTATTTCTGTATTTTGTATTGTATTAAGCAAATTTAGCTTGTAAGTTTTGGCGCTATTATACGCAACGCATCCATAATCCAGTTTCAATTGGATGAGGGCTTTATATATGTTTAGTAGAGACGTTCTGTGGCATTCCCATGAATGATGTGCTAATGATTTAGGTAGGTTGATGCGATGATTGCATTCGGTTTTGATATTTTGAATATGGGCGGTCCAGGTTAGATTTTTCTCAAAGGTAACTCCCAAAAATTTCATTTTATTGACAAACTCAATGTATATGTTGCTTATGTTAACGCTTGGGTCATCGTGAGGTTTTCTAAGTTTGCAAAAATGCATGGCTTCGGTGTTAGTGCTGAAAAATTGGAAACCAGTGGTTTTACTCCATAGTTTTAATTTGTTAATATCGTGTTGAAGATTTCTTTGAATAGTTTCTAAATTTTTCCTTTCGTATAGTTTATTAGATCGTCTGCGTATAGAGATATGTTAATGTGTTTCGGGATTTCTTGTGTTATTTTATTTATGACAATGAGAAATAGAGTTACACTTAAAATTTGTCCTTGAGGTACGCCATTTTCCTGTAGTTTTGTGTCGGATATGTAGTTGACTGTCGTAACCATGAGTTCTCTGTTACTTGAAAATTTTGTGTAAAATGAAGAATGTTTCCCTCCAGTCCAAACTCTTTCATTGACAAAAGTATGTTATGTTTCCATGTAGTAACATAAGCCTTTTCAATGTCTAGAGAGACAGTCACAAGATGTTGTTCATATCTGAAAGCTGTTTCAATTTCTATTGCCAGACTAATTATTTGGTCTGTTGTTGCCCTCCCTAAACGAAAACCGCTTTGATGGTTGCTTATGAGGTTATTTGATTCTAAAAACAAAGCCATTTTCTGTAAAATTTTTCCAAGACAATTTGATAATGCTATAGGTTGGTAGCTTTTCGGATCTGTTTTCGCCTTGCCTGTTTTATATATGGGGAACACGAATGACTTTTTCCACTGGCTTGGGTAGACTCTGTTATTCCAAATATAATTGTATATTTGAAGAAGATCTTGGAGTGATTTATGAAGTAGGTGTTTAATCATAGCGTAGGTGATGCCATCAGGTCCTGGACTGCTATTTGTTTTCATCGTTATTACGTGGATGAGTTCAGCAAAAGAGAAAGGATCATTAATTGGATTGTGATCGTTGCCGTTTATTTCAATCTGTTGTTTTTCCATTTCTTCCTTTCGTGTGATGAATTCTGTGTCGTAGTTATCATTGCTTGAATTATACTGAAAAGTATTTCCTAAGATGTTGGCTATGTTTTTTGGTTGGGTGATGACCAAAGAATCACTAATTAAACAGGAAGTTTGTAGCTGCGTTTTAGAGCCTTTTAATTTTTGGATTTTATTTCAGACGTTACTAATGGGGGTATCGGGGTTTATTGATGAGACAAAGATATGCCATGATTTTTGTTTGCTGTGTAGTGCAGTTCGTCGTGGAACAGCTCTCATTTTTTAAGATGGATAAGATTTTCTTGATTCATACTCGTATTTCGTTTATAAACATATAGTGCTTTCTTGTGTTCTTTTATTGCGTTGTGACAATCTGCATTCCACCAAGGTACTCTCTTTTCATTATCTTGATTTTTTAATCGTCTAAACGATTGGTCGGCTGCTGTAGTTATAGACTTGGTAAACTCTTCTATAATTTCATCTATGTTATTTATATTGCTTGTTATTTTTGTTTTAATTAATGTTGTAAATGAATCCCAGTTAGGGTTTCTAAGGTTCCACTTTGGGTAGTTTTGCATAGAGATATTGATAGGTTAGGGAAAGTGATATGAATAGGGAAATGATCACTCCCGTGGAGATATGGCAGAGTCTTCCAAGAGAGTTCAGGTGCGATCTTTGGGGAGCAGATCGTAATATCAACATTGGAGAAATGGCCTGTTCTAGCGCAGAAATATGTATTTGATCCATCATTAAGGAGAATCATTTCATGATCTACAATATCTTCAATTATCTGTCCTCTCCTGTTTGTTTTTGTGCTGCCCCATGTTGGGTTATGACCATTAAAGTCACCGCTGATAATATATGGTATGGAAGTTCTTTGATAAGGTTTGAGATTTCTTCCTTACTGATGTCGTCATTTGGTGGAAAGTAAACCGAGCATATTGTTAACTTTTGGGGGATAATTATTGCAGTTGCTTCTAAAGTTGTTTGTAAGTTTATTACTTGTATGTGGTGTTTATTTTTGGTAAATATGGCTACGCCGCGCCGCCACAGGCAATTCTGTGATGGGTTCTGTTTTTTCTGAACGCAGTGTATCCTTTTAATTTTTGTTTTTGTGTTGTTGTAAAGGCGTTTCTTGGAGACATATATAATCAGCGTCTGTATGGGTGATTATGGTTTGTATTTCAGCTAAGTGAGATGCAAATCCATTACAATTCCACTGAAGGATAGACATTTATTAGTACTCTGACAGAGATTCTTGACTTGAATATGGGTTGTTATTTTTATTTCTTTGTTTCACTATTTGAGTTTTAATTCTTGTAATCCTGCTTTTGATTGATCTGTGTTGCAGGTAGAGATAAGTTTGGGTAAGCATGTCTAATAATTGGTCGGGGTTGTGCGTATATTGTTGAGATATTTGAAATTGTTCACTGCTGCCATGAACATTTTCCAAGAAATCCATTAGTTCGTAATTTAAAATTAAAGTTGGATGTGTTTCGATAAAGGTTTTTGCTGGCTCTAATAACTCCTGAATTGGCAATTCACTGATTGGATTCGCAGTTCTAGGTTTTAAAATGCGTTTCGGTGGTTTTTCGGAAGTTTTTGATATGACTTGTGATTCTTGTACGATATTTTCATTACTTTCATAGTTTGATAATGATTGCCGATCTAGATTAATTGATTCGGTTGCTGTAGATGGCGATGGTGGTCTTTTAAACTCAGTCTGTAGCGGTATAGATTCGGTTGGCTTATTATTGTTATTTTTTTGACATTGATTTGTAGTATGTCCTGCTTGATTACACAAGATGCAGGTGATGCCCTCTTCTGATAAGAATATTCTGTACCTGTTTTCTTCGAAATTTATGGTAATCGATTCGAGTATTTGATTATTATCTTCTGTAGAAATGTATACTTGTCGACGGAAGCTTAATATGTGGGAGTATTCAGATTCTTGCATACCTGCTCTCAAGAAACTAATAGGCGACATTAACTTTAGTCCTTTTTTCCGCAGTTTATCTTCAATGATATTGTGAGGGATACTGGGGCAGACATTTGATAAAACTAATCTTTTAGCCGGGGCGCTTAGATGTCTGATTGTAATTTTTTGGTTTTCTATTTCTACATTTTGGTGGTTTGTAATAATATTTTCTACGATTTCTTTAGTTCTTAGGTAGATACAAATACGATTATTTGAAATTCCTGTAAATAATATATTTTTTGGCCCTATAATATTTCCAACAGTAATTACATAATCTTTGATTTTTATCCCGTCAACGGCGTTCATGAGGACTGCTTGATTTTTATTCGGGAATATATCTGTTTTGGCTAGTTTTGCAGCATTGGCAAAGTTTGGTTGCTCAGTAGGCACGTTTGTGGATTGGGTTGTGGTTAATTCAATTTGTGTGTTGGACGACATATTGAAATCTCTGTAGTCAGAGATCACGAGATTAGTAGTGGAAGTAAATCTCTATACTCAGAGATTGAAAGGATAGTGTGAGTCCGGTATGCGACGTTATCGAGTGAAGTTGGGAATGAAATGTGCCAAGTGCTTACACAGATTGGAACGCTTATCAACACTGTTTTCACACAAAACTTCTTGCCATAAGTGACTGATACCGTAGGTAAATAAATTTAAAGTCTTCTTAAAATCCTAATAACCTAGACCCAAAATCCATCCTAAACAAAGAAAATACCGGCACGCCCTTTGGGGCAGGCCAGGTAAACACATATAGGCAACGCAAATTTTCAAAAAGAGCAACACAGAAAGTATACTCAGCAGGATTCCCAGCCAAAGGAATGAAGCTGCGGTGCTCAGAAATACTGATATAGAAAATGAAAATCCAATTATTACTCAACAATTCAACCCCGAAAATGCAGAAGAATACATTAAGGAACACACAGACAGACCAACTTTCGCCAATATCGCTAAAAACGAATACCTAATACAACACCCGAAAAAAGAACAAGGTATAATCCTCAACGCCGTAGAAGAAATACAAATAAACGAATATATATACGCCATAGGAAATATAGTAGAACCGAAGAATATCATAGCTGCCTCAAGACTATCAAATCAGAGAATTTGTATATACCTAATAAGTAAAAAGATAGTGGATGATTTGCTGGATAAAGTTAATAATATTAAAATAAATGAGCACGAAGTTAGTATACGGCGACTCATAACCCCGTCGAAAAAAATAGTACTATCTAATGTGAGTCCAACCATTCCCAATTATATAATTGAAAAAGAACTGACAAAAATAGGACTAAAAATGACCTCACCTATATACTTCATACGAATGGGACTCCAGACGCCAGAATATTCCCACATAATAAGCTTTAGGCGATACACTTACATAATCCCTAATAACTAAGAATTAATACCTGAAACAATTCTAATTGAATACGATGGAGACGAATATCGAATATATAGACAATCCGACTTAGTTAAATGTTACAGGTGCCATAAATTAGGACATATTGCTACAAAATGCGCCTCTACTCTCGAAAATATACAAGTAATCGTTGAAAACAAAGAGAACCCCACAGAACTACAAACAAGTACCACGCCTGTTACAGAAAAAAATGATACAGGTAAAATCACAAAACAGAAACAACTAAAAAACATACAAAAAAAAAGAAACGGAAAAATAAGGAGGACAAGATTGAAACAATAGAAGAATTATTAAAACCATTAGAAACTATACTACAGAACCAAGAAAATACATACCAAATAACATACCACCAACTCATAACTTTTATAAAAGAAGTTCAGACAGCCAGGAATCCTCTAACATGTGCAAGGAAGCACTTCGAAAATGCTGAAAACTTACTGGTAACTTTAAAAGATATATATCCCTCACTGACTCACAGGAGGTTAAAATATAGAATTACTTGAATAATCTCCAATATTAAAAAAGAAATGAGACGAGAAAATGATCCGGACGAGTTATCAGAAACAAACACAACTCAGGGGGAGGATAGCTTGACAATGGAATAAAAATGGCTGCTACAATACAAAATAACTTTAAAATAGTACAATATAACTGCAATGTGTTTTATATAAGATACAACGAAAAACAAATTATGGTTCTTGAACTGCAGCCCAAAGCAATATGCCTACAAGAAACACACATGAAAATGAAAAAAGAACCAACACTTAAAAACTTTAAAATATACAACAAAAATCGACAAATAGAAGATGGATGGGGAGGAGTTTCTATTTAAACAAACATATCTATACCTACAGAAGAACTAAAAATAAATTCTCAATTAGAAGTAATCGCGGTTCAAATGCAGATGTCACAAACAATTACACTATGTAATATCTATATACCTCAAAGTCATATTTTAGAATTGGACGAAATGGAAAATATAGCAAGATAGCTACCAAAGCCCTACTTATTGGTTGGAGATTTTAATGCCCACAACACTATGTGGGGGGCAAAATATACAAATTCAAGAGGAAATCTCATAGGGAAAGTTATAGACAATAACGATCTAACACTATTAAATGATGGTAGACCAACCCATTTCGATACTAAATCCAATAACTTCAGAGCAATCGATATCTCCCTTTGTACATCCAAAATTAGATCAGAATTAACATGGCAACCGGGTACAGATCTATACGGTAGTGATCATTTCCCTATAATAATTGAAATAGGAGGATATAACCATAAAAATGAAATAACTAAACCAAAATGGCTCATTGCCAAAGCGGATTGGGCGAAATTTCAAGAAATAATGAACACAAATAAATTTCCAACTAGTAAAAAATGCAGTATCAATTTACGCACGAAAATATTAACCGAAAGCATCATCAAAGCATCCAAGGAAGCAATACCCATTAAACAACATACCATAATGCAAATGCATAGGGTACCATGGTGGAACGAAACATATAAAGCAGCGATATTAAGAAAGAAAACAGCATTCAACAAATATTGGAAAATTAGAACAATTGAAAACTTAGTTAACTTCAAGAAGGAAATAGCCTTAACCAGACAGATAGGAAATAAAACAAAGCAAGACTCATGGGAACGCTACGTTTCTTCTATAAATGAAACAACCGGTCTAAAACAGGTATGGAATAAAATAAACAAAATAAAAGGTAAACATAAACACTTTCAAATTTCTGTACTAATTGAAAATAATCAAACAATTACCGTAAAAGAAGAAATATTAGAATGTCTAAGCATATCTTATGCACGCTCCTCAAGTACACAAAACTATCAAGAAAACTTCAAGAAATACAAAACAAAGATAGAAGAAGAAGAAATAAATATCCATTCACAGAATACAAATTACTACAACGACGATTTTACATATAAGGAACTAGAGGACGTTCTAAATAACAGTAGCGGATCATCACCAGGACCTGATCTAGTACACTATGAAATGCTTAAAAATTTACCGAAACTAGTTAAAAATGAAGTTTTAGAATTATATAATACCATCTGGAAACAAAATGTTTTTCCAAACTGTTGGAGAGAATCGGAAGTAGTCCTCATCCTTAAACCCTATAAAGATAAAACCCGACCCCAAAATTATAGACCAATACATTTAACAAACACCATGTGTAAAATACTGGAAAAGATGGTAAAGAAAAGATTAATGTGGATCCTGGAAAAAAACAATAAAATAAGTAAGGAACAGAGCGGTTTCAGAACAGAACGATCTACGCTGGATAACATAGCAAAATTGGAAGCAGAAATTAAAAACGCCTTTATCAATAAAGAAGATATCACAGCGGTATTATTAGATATGAAAAAGGCTTTTGACACAAAACACAAAGTTGTAAGACAACTAGTAGAATGGGGCATCCAAGGAAGAATAGTGCATCTTATTAAAAACTGCCTGACAGGGAGGGTTTTTCAGGTCAGACTGGGAAACACAACATCTACGAAGAAGATACAAGAAAATGGGCTACCCCAAGGTTCTGTATAAAGCACAACTCTTTTCTTAGTAGCTATAAACGACTTAGTAAATAGCATTAAAAGCCCAGTAAAGTCGTTACTGTATGCGGACGATTTTATAATATATTATATAAACACAAACCCTCACGATAGTCAGAAGCAACTTCAAAAAGCTTTAAACCAGCTAGAAACGTGGAGTGAAAAAATGGCCTACTTTTCTCTACAGAAAACACCAAGTGTATAAAATTCACAAAGAAGTACAAACCGGAGTATCCAACACTGAAAATGAATGGGAAAAAACTAAAATATGTAGAAGAAATCGCATACCTGGGGATTAACTTTGAAAGGAAATTAACATGGACTAGCCATATTAAAAAACTTAAAGACAAATGTCAAAAAGCTCTGGATTTTTAAAATCAGTGAGTCACCACCAATGGGGTATTAAAATTGATACGCTTATAACTCTCTTTAATGGGTTAATTAGATCAAAATTAGATTATGCAAACTTCATATATGGAGAGGCAAACTCAAACGTTGTCAAAATTATTGATGCAATCTATAACCAAGGCCTCAGAATTCTCTTTCTTCTTTTTTTTTTAAGAATCGTGGAGTTGCCATAGCAATTCCACGATTCTCATCCCACCCCGCTTACCTCGGATCAGCGCATGTAGCGCTATGCACGAGTCTAACATGCCCCACCCTTGAAAACCCCCCCCAACTATGCTACCGAGTCACTCCCGCTGCTCCTGAATTAATTGAAATTCAGGCCACAACGGGAGTCGAACTCGGGTCAACCGGTTGCGAAGCGGACTCTCGCCCACTGCGCCACCCGGTCGGCCAGAATACTCACAAGAGCATATAGAACAAGCCCAACTCAAAGTTTGTACTGCGAAACAGGACAACTTCCCCCAATATTTAGAAGACAACAAAACTTACTAAATTACACGCTCTCCGTTGCTCACAATGCCAACCACATAAACTATGCAGAAGTAAACAATCCAATATACCAAAATAAATTCAAACAACTCCTAAACTATCGCCACCCTACACAATCCGCGCCAAAAAACTCAGAGAGCAAATGAAAATAGACCTACAACATCTTCAACTATACGATTACCACTTTCCTCTCTGGAAGATATCCTTTCCCCAGTGTGATCTACAGCTTGCAAAATTTTCTAAAGAATCAACTCCCCACTATGTATATAAAGCCCACTTAAACCAAATTCTCGAACAACATCCGAACTACAAACGTGTATATACAGACGGTTCGAAAATAAACAGTAGTACTGCTTGTGCTTTTTTATATAAAACTTTCTCGAGTAGCTTTAAACTAAGTGACCTTACTTCGGTCTATGTGGCAGAACTTTACGCAATAAAAGAATCATTAGTGCACGTGGTAAATCATAATTGTGGAAATACGTTAGTTCTAACAGACTCCAAAAGTGCAATACAGTCCATAATGAAGCCATACAGTAAGAACCCATTAGTAAGAAATATTCAAGACATAACAACCCAATTAAAAGAAGAAAATAAATCAATAAAAATAATATGGATTCCATCACACCTAGGAATAAAAGAAAACGAATCTGTTGATCTCATGGCAAAACAAGCAACCAAAAAATTAAAGATGGATTGTAGTAAAATTGTAAAAGCCGACATAAAAAACTATCAAAAAACAATGTTACAACAGAAATGGAATAAAGACTGGAAAGAAATCAAACACAACAAACTTCGAATAATAAAAGAATCAACCGAGAAATGGACACCCAGGAGTAAGCTATTAAGAAGTGAAGAAATAATACTAAGAAGATTACGGATAGGACATACAAAAATAACACACCAACACATTTTCAAACGAGAGCCTCCACCAATCTGCGGGACGTGCAATAGCCAACTGACAGTTATACATATTTTGTGTGAATGTAAAAGTATAACCTACAAAGAAAAAACATACTACAGAGTGATCAGATAAGAAACGTATTAGAAAACAGTGCAGAAGCCATAAGCAGACTATTAAACTTTATTAAACAAACAGGACTATGGAATTTGATTTGAAATAAACACCTACAATTCTAAAGTGTCAAAAACCAATGTAGTTAGGGCACTATTTAAAATAAAGTACTATAAAAAAAAAAGTGGGGATAATGTTCTATATATAAGTATAGCCTACTAAGTTGCAGTAGTTCCATTCTAACAGTATAATGGATTTCGAATATCCAAAGTGGTTTAAGGTTGGAGATTTAGATAAGAACCCTGCAGAGCGTCGAGACATTGAAAGGTTGACTGAGCTGCAAAAACAAGCGTTTATTACATTAGTTCTAACGCCAAAAGAAAAACGAACTCTACACAAACTACGAAAAGCTGGTGTCATACGACCTGATTTCTCTACATATTATTTTTCCAAATCTTGGAGTCGAACAAAGGAAGCTGATAAAGAATACTATCTTTCTGATGGTTTCCTATCAAAATGGTTAAGAAGTGGATACATACCCAATGAAGATTTACCAACAAGTAGGTTATCCAATGCAGATTTACCTACGAGTAGCTCTTGGCAGCAACAGAAGTTTATTAAAGGAAATCCTAGTGTTAGTGATTATGATTCCCGTTCGATGATAAATATGTCATTTGCTCTGGTGCGAGAAAGTAATTGTCTTTTAAACGATTGTTATTTACCTTATGCTAAGTTTGATAATATGTATTTTTATAAAGCTATAATTTTAAATTGTGTATTATATAAAGCTACAGCTTATAATAGCTATTTTGATGATTGTAATGGTAAAAGAGATATAAGTATTCTGTGTGCTAAAGAAATTAAAGAACAAGGACTATTAGGTATAGATTTAAATGATTACGTTGATATTGATCCTGCTAATAAATATAACTGAAAATAATTTTTTGTTTTATTTCTAAAATCCTATTAAAATGCTGGGCTTATGAAAGGTTAATCACAAAGCTATTAATAAATTTGTAGAGAGTAAGCAATAAGAGCATAAGAGTCTATACTATTGTAGTAGGTATTATGTCTATATTTGCAAGCATTTATTTACTACATTTTCACATCGTATTTTATATGTGATTATATGTTCACCAGTGATTCCGACGGTAATGCAACTTTGTTTAAATAAATACTTTTTATTATACATCATGGCCTGTGTTCTATTTCTATTAATAAGTTTGACCTTAACATTATATATTAATAGCCTGACCATAATATTTTAAAGTGGTCTGACCTTGACGCAAGTGACCATGACATTAAAATAGACTAACCTTGAAAGTGGTTGGTGGGGGTGACCTCGGGAGGCTCCAGAACTCTCGTTCTTCCTCTACTGGAATAATTGTTTGCTACTACATTGAGTATTAGTTTCTAATGCATGTACACCCGTATATATCATACGAATTTCAATGTACTTATTCTGTTGATATAAGATAATTGTTAACGGCCTATACTTTAATATAACACCAAAAAATATTCACTATCGAAATTTGTTAATGAACTTTTACTATACATAATTATAAAAAGCTCAGATTGATATATTTAATTTTTTTACTACTATCATTCAACTAAGGGTTGCAGTATTTGAAAACTTCCTCTTATTTTCAACACAACTCTACTCTAAGAACTCTTACAACTGTAAACTTAATGCAATATTCTCTCGTAAATACCTTTCCTATGTTTAGGTGTTTTTTATAAGAGAGTTACTATAAAAATTTAAAAGTTAATGGCCGAGGAATAACCCACGTACGATAAACAAAGAAGTAAAAAAAGGTGAACCATCAGAACAAGCAAGATGTAAAAGATGTGTGTAGAAGTAAAACTGCAAACACTAGTCACAGAAAGTATTAAAATTTCATAAAAACTTATTTAGTAAATCAGGAGGAGAATTAATATCAAAACACTTTCTGTTAAAAAACATAGACACCCGCATTTTAAGGAAGTAATGCCACAACGAAAACGTTGTTCTTCAGTAGTATTTAAAATAACAAAATAGGAAATAAAAAAGCTGTCGAAGTGGAAGTAGTACAAATTTATTAAAAAGTATAATCTATAAATGTATATATTGCTGTAACTTATCTTATAAAAAATATATATATAATTCACCCCACGTTGATGGTGACATAAAAGATGCTATGTAATATTTTATGAATAAACAATTATTAAAGTCAAATAAATTTGTTTTACCTCAGCTAGCTCAAAAATTAAATATTTATGTTGGTTACGCCAATAACACAAATTAAAATATACCAGCATATAAAAAATCTAAACATCTCAGGGTATCAGTTCGTGACCTCGCCATAGATAGTTACAAAAAATACAGTAATAAGTTCAACACATACTTATAAAACTTATCTATAAACTTATCTGTATTTCTCCAAAATGTTGCCGTCCAGTGTACAACTGAATTTCTTATAACTGCAACTGATGCATGAATTTGACCTTGGTATGTCTGCTCCAAACAATAACTCGATCACTGCAACTTCCAACAGCTTCCAGAACACTTGACACAGAATTTAAACCTTTGTGAAGTGCTAAATTCTTCCAGAATTATACATTCATATTGTAGTATAATTAATTCACTTATAGCACGTAAGTTGCTTTAACGTAGTAAGATCTTTATAATGAAGTAAATAAACTCACTTATAATGTTATATTCTTTAGGTTCGCAGGACGTTGAAAGAAATAACTCAATTTAACTTTGCACTTCAGGTAAGTTTTATTTTCAATAGTAAATAAATACGTAATATTTCTGTTCACTGTTGAACTCAAATAAACTCTAAAAAATTCAATTTTCAATATTTTTTGTTTGTAAAGAAATTTTGGATTTAGCTTATTTGAACGATTCTGAACTTTTATTAACTAAATTTTGTTGTAAAAAATCCCTAATACGACTTCTTCAATTTTGCTGTTTATTTTAAATCGTAGTAGGCTAGCATTTCACCGTGAAGGGAAAGTAACATACCCTAAAATTACAGTTTAGTGAGAGGTATAATCAGAAAGAAGAAATTTTTTGAATCGATTATATATAAACAAAGTACTGGGGTGGTGCAGTCTACAGTGAGACACACTGTATATATACAGGGTGTTAATGAATTGCAAGGACAAACTTCTAGGTCTTGTATACATAAAAACAAACGTTTTTTGTTAATAAATGTATGGTCAAGTCAGTCTTTTATCTAGATTACAAGTGTCAAAATATACAAGGTTGTACTAGTTAAAAAAATAGTAAAGTTTGAATCAGTTTTGGTTTCGTTGACAAAGCCCAAAGTATTAATAAATAATATACGAGTCTAATTAATTTTTGAGGATATTAAACTGACAATATTTAAAAATGATTTTGTACAGCAGTGTAAATCTCTTACGCCAGATAATAATAGTGAAAGTATGCATGTTTGTAGATACTCTTAAGATGCATCATAAAATTGTTATCTGGTTTTACAGCTTCAGATTTCTATTCCGATGCGGTTTACGGTAACTGAACGCATTTTTCTCCAAATTACTTCCAAAGTCTGTAGGTTTAGCCATAATTTTAGTTTGACTCTTGCTAGGTACAAATTTTCCCACAAAGTAGAAACATTCCAAAACGCTTATCACTGAACCTCCCAGACACAATCCGAATAATCCACCAATTGAAGCTACAATATTTGAAATTAGTATCGATTGGAAACTTGTATTACATTTTCTTACCGAAGATGCGATCCCATGTGTAGTATATATCTCTTTCGGTTTTCACGCAGCCAACAGTATTGTAGTGGACTTTTAAAACGCTGACATTCCTATTTACCAAACCCGCCCCAAAAAGACAACATAAACTTAGGGTTTAATTAATTTTCGATTTGACGCACCTGTAAATTAGTTTGACTCTATCTGTGTAAAAATCATACATCCTTTGATTACACTGTGGATAACAGCTACAGTGTACGATATTTTCGATACGATCCCGTACTGGTTTTAACTCGATGGCTGTTATTTGGTAACAGTTTACTAATTACTCACAAACTGTGATCAATTATACATACCTTCTAAGAAAGCATTAGTAAAAGCCATAACAGTATATTTATCTGAAAAGATTGACAAGTTGAATGAATTGTTCAGATTTAAAACAAAGACTTACGTTCATTGCTTTGAAGACAAGGAGCATCTAGTAAAGTACAGAGTCGCCTATTTTCTAAAAATATTGATATAGTAGTTAGTATCTTTCGTACATAAGCAAAATATTCTTACTATCGAGCGGGTAATAATAAGGAACGCATTTACAATGCTCAAAAATTGCTTTCGCCCTGCATTCAATTATACAAGTTTTGAAACTGTATATAGAACTAGATTTCAAGTCCCCCTTAAAATAAAATACTTGGTAGTTAGTTGCTTAGTGGCTAAACCAAAATTGTTAATTAAGAGCATAAACCTGACCTCATCTTCAAACAAGCAACGTCTTCCTTGTAAATGCATATCTTTAACATTTTTGGAACTAATATACAGCCTTGGCGTTACAGCAATTGTAAGTTCTTCGGCAGCCGGTAGTGTGTTAGCAATCAAATCCATATCGGGATAGTGAATGCCGTCTTGGACAAGCACCTTAGATGTTTATTATTAATTTGTCATTCATTTTACATCTACTAGCTGTTGCTTACATGAAATCCATAAAATGGATTCGTTGATGATACATACTGGTCTTTTTCAACATTCAGAACAAGATGTAATCCAAGAGGAGGACCTGCTCCACCAACATACTGGTAACGATAACTCTGAGGATCGCTAGTGTAAAGAGTTTTTTGAAATATGAAAACAAATGAAATTGAAACGAGTGTATAAATAATAGGGAGAATCTGTACGCTCTGCTACTGCCATAGAAGGAGAACGTTTATGGAATAATTAAATATTTTTATATTATATTGACTCCTTTTTTTTGGAAGTTTCGCCGCTTTTTGGAGTTTGCGCGGCGGATTTTGGCGCTTTTTTTCCAAAGTTTTCCGAACGAGACGAGGCTATGCCGTTAGAAACAGCGACACCAGTATTAGAGTGTGCGAAAGGATTTTCTGTAAATGGTTCTGCTAAATGCAGCCTCTTTGAGTTGTATAAGGCGGTGCGACCCCGGCATGAAATCTTTCGCATGGACATTACCTCCAAGAACACATTTTTGCAGGGTGGCGATCCGTTCCTTGCCGGTCATTTGCTTTTACAACTAGGTCGGTCTACGTGTGGATTACCGCCAGGAACATGTATCGGTATAACATATTGGGGCACCGGCTGAATCCAAACACTCATGTGTAAAAACGAAATTAAAAATTCTAAGGTTTAAAATTATCGGCATTAAGACTGTTGTCGAGGTGGCGCTAATATATTCCTATTTGAATTAAGTAAGCCCGACGTACAGTATCTGCGTTAACAGGTCGGTGGTGAATTTTTAAAATTTAATATTACAAACATGCTAATTTTCTGCTAATTGCCATCATTTTATCAATCTATGGTAAACACGGTTACTTTCGAAACACGTTGACAGCGTTATAGCGTTATACCGGGACTCTTATAAAATATAATTGCTCCTATCTTCCTTCCTTCACTTTCCTTTCTCCAAACTCTTTATTTTTTATTTTTTCTTGCTCTTACCCCCTTTCTTCTTTCCTTCCCCGATTTCTTTTTGTTCACTTCTTTTCTCCCTTTCTCTCTACTTCCTTGCCCCCTTTGTTCCCATTGCCTCATTCGTCTTTCCCTATTTCAACTACTTTTCTATTTCTTTCTATTTCGTTGTACCTTTTCCATCTTTCTTCTGCCCTTGCCTTATTTCCCCTTTTCTTCCTTTATCCCATTTCCTCCCTATCCTTCCAGTCCTCCTACGCTCTCTCCTTTCCTTCTCTTCTTTCCCTTTCCATCCCGTTCTTTCCTCCGTCCTATGCCCCTCCTACACTCTAGCGATTTCCAGGAAATGGTACGAAGAGCCTCCCTTTCGTCACGAGTCCATTTCGACCAATCCATCGGTTACCGTATGATGCATCTAAATAATTAGTAACACTACGAAAAAATGAGCTGGTACACTCATACACGGACGATATCCCTGGTTTTTTTTGCAATGCTAGTAGCTTCCTTCGTAGCTTTATCATGTTTAAGTACCTATCAAACAAGTAAACAATATGCAGTTGTCATAAGTAGCTTTAATAGCCACGGCTTCAGAAAATGTTTCTTTACACTTTAATATCTCGCCGATAAATAAGTTTGGGACATATGTTTCTGTAAACTGCTTTTTTTGTTATTACCTAAAGAACATGTTCCTACATAGAATAGTGCCATGCAATTAAGAAATATGATTTATCAAAAGATTTGCACCGTAAAGTAATTTGAATACAACATGACATTATTGTTATATTATTACATTAACTTAATTCGTGAGCATCCAAACGTCCCTGATTGAAATGTCTTTGCGTTCCAACGTTCCACAGCAAAAGTAAAAAATGATAGATAATTATTTACAAGAAGATTAAAATGAACATCCGTAAAACTAAGGAACATGAATTTATTATTAATGTATAAAAATAGAAAATCTGAAAAGGATCCATGATTCTTGCAACGTACATAAAAATAAAGGAAAGATGTGGTATTTTTATAAAATCTTATAATCTTTTGGATCAGAATGGTAAACGTATTGGACAACAGAAGACAAAACACACGAAAACTATTTAGACAGGGTGGATTGTGAAATAACTGGAAACAAAGACAAGCTCCAAAAAGTAGATGTGATATACGTCAATAAATAGAATTTTGGAAAACCCCTTACCACCACGTGGCTTTCCAAAGTTTTATATACCTAAACCACCGTCCCTGTTCAATCCCGCTGTGCCATTAAAACTGTGAAAAAAGACAAGGCTGCTGTACCAGATAAAATATCAATAGAATGAATATCATTAATTGATAGTGAGAACATGCCACTTCTGTTTAACTTCTATCTATCTATATATGCACCTCGAAACGTGGTTACCATAAAAAAGATTACCTTTGCTACTCTTCCAAAAACAACAAGGCAGCAACAAAATTGCCGAACAATAAGTTAAATAAGACACATGTTCAAATCGTTTCTAAAAGTTATTCATGAGCATGATATATGTCGAAACTGCCAATTACCTACTGATGCATAATTTGGATTTCAAAATGGTTGTGATACAAAAACGGCATGAATAAAATTTGACGATAAAACGCAGCTAAACTTAATTAACTTCTTGAAAGATATATATCTATATCATCAGAGAAGACAAAGGAAGAAACATTCTATGTGGTGTGAACTGATATTGTATTTTATTCCTGCTTCTCTTTGGGCAGGTATATAGAAAAGCTTACGAGAAAATTACAAAGGGGTTTCAGGAAAATAGACCAATTACAGATCAGATATTTACGTTCCCAAAAATTTAAATTACCAAATTACCAAACATGCACTACATGTGCCCTACATCAACTGTAAACAACATCAACGTGAATCGATTTCATATTGAAGAAGATTACTCGGGAAAATGGTGTAAACAGAGGCAAACAGAGAATCATCCATGCATTATCTAGGCAGATGATGTGGGCCTGACAGCAAGGGAGACCTGGTAAGAATGATGAAGAGATAGCATGACAATGCGACGTACAGGTTTAAGATTCAATGAGGACGAAAGTAAGTGTATGGAGATGGGAAGCAACCAAGATAGAAAATTGAATGAACAACCAATAATAACAATAAACCAAGGCGGGAAGTACAATTACGTAAAGGTGGAAAGTTTTAACTACCTGGGGACAGCAATAAGTGAAAATAGAAATCGTAGTGAAGAAACTAAGATGAGACTAAACAAAGAAGTAGTATCGTGTTAAAACAAATTATGAATTTATAAGACTGTATGCGTGCAAGACGTGGATTGTAAATCAAAGTAACCAAAAAAGGGAAGTATGGGAAAGAAAAGTGTTATGAAAAATTCCAGTGTCAAAAAGAAAAATGGTGAAGTGAGACGAAAAACAAATTGTGAATTCTACAAGCTCTTCAACAAGCCGATTGTAAGTAACGTAATAAAATCGCAGAAACTTAGATGGATACAATATATTAAACGGTTGCCAGAAGAAAGAACACCAAAGAAGGTTAGCAATAGACGAAGTGGTAGACCAAGAAATAAATGGTTTGATCAAGTTAAAAGTAATCTCAAAACATTACGAATAGACCTAAAAGATAGAAATCTGTGGAAGGCGGTAGAAGCTAAACTTTAGGTCTTCATGGTCCGTAGGACTAATGTATACAGATTGTCTCGATTTTTTTTGAAACATAGCAATGAGTGCAACAAGGACAGACCGTAGGAGATGAAAGGTGGGGAATTTAAGTATCTATGGTTATTATGAAAATCAATTTAACATATTTGACATAATAAATGTAATTGTATGTGACATGCATGTCAATAAT
>JABXWE010000559.1:0-12126 GCA_014611495.1 Limonius californicus | reverse complement strand
TTGAATCCTTGCAACGCAGTTTGTGCAAAGCTGTTGAGAATTTTCCTATAGAAAAGGTGCGTGCCGCTATAGATGAATGGCCGGGTAGATTAAAGAGCTGCATCTGCGCTAATGGTGGACATTTTGAATCCTAAATTTTTGTGATTTATAGTAATAACCTGTTCTAATTAATAAATTATTAAACCTCAAATTCCTGTTCAATATAGTAGATCTATACAGCATTTACCTTGTGACAGAACTTTTGGCTAGACTAGGTAAAACTGCAGTTTTATTATAACTGAAAGTTCAGTTTTCAAATTCAAAATTCCCGCTTGTGAGTTTAGTTCATCTCCCAACCACCAGAGGCGCCGTATACGCTCAAAAAGCACTTTGTGTGTGCGTTAGGTATCTATAAAAGTAAGTGATTTGTGCTTTTCCCCCTCATTGCACTCACTGCTTACAGCCTTTGGATGTGGCTGTTATGGGACCTATTAAGTCCAAGTTAAAGGTGGTTCAGAATGATTGGTTGCTTAGCAATCCAGGAAAAACTATTACCATTCATAATCTGGCCAGTCTAGCAAATACTGCGTATATTAATTCATTTATCATTAAAAATATAAAGTCTGGCTGTGCTAAGCCTGGTATTTGGCCAATTTAAGAGGAATGCTTTTTCCAATGAAGACTTTGAAGGAGATAGACTAGCGGAGCCTGAGATTGGCCCCAATGACGTTTCTATAGACGAACCCCCTACTGTATCGGATCAAAAAACAATTTCTGCTGATCAAGATCATATAACCCCGGAAAGGATTAAACCATTCCGGAAAGCTGGACCTAGGTCCACTCAACGAGCTAACCGAAAAATAATAAAATCTAGAAATTTGACCAAAACCCCAGAAAAAAGAAAGATTGAAGAAGAAGCACTAGATCTTTTAGTAAAAAAACTAATACCTACATTAAAATGGGGAGAAGATATTGGTGGACCTAGCAAACCAAAATGCAGCACAATTATCGAAGATTCCAGTTCTAGTAACAAAGACTATTCGGTTCATGATGAGTCTGATGACATAGGATCAAATAAAAGTTATGAATTAGCAGAACTGGAAAATTTAAGAGTAAAAATTTTGTTGTAATAAAATTCGAAACAAAAAAATTAGTCAAACATTTTGTAGGACAAATTCAAAAGAAAATCGATGAAACTGAATACCAAATAAAATATTTAAAGAGAAAAGTTGCCAGAACTGGGGAACAATTTAAATTTTATTTTCCGGATGAATCTGAAAGCAGTGATGTAAATATCGCAGATATTGTTTTACAGTTACCGAAATCTCTACATACTGGAGAAACATCAAGAACTATGGCTACAATAGTCTTCAATGTCGATTTCTGTTTATTTAACATTAATTAATTTGTTTAAGAGCTGTTCAAAACTGCCCGTGCCATGTTCATATGTGTGGAGTAGCTTTGACGCTTTGTATTATATTTTTAAATAATTACCAAAGTTTTGTTAATTTCGTAATATACATTTTATTAATAAAAAATGATGTGCAACAATTACATCGTTTAAAACATGTAAAAAAAGTTTATTTAATTTTCATTTTGACCAATAAATTTCTAATAATTTAAAAAATGTTCAAATGTACCCCCCTCACCCCTGTATTCTTTATAACCTCTATTTTTATATAATTCACACAGACACCGGAAGACTTTTAAACTTCAATTGAATTGGTGTGAAAAGTAGAAAAAAGTAATTGAAATAGTTACTTTACAGTAACATGTAGTGCAGCTAGCCACTTTTAAACAAGCAGCTTGTAGTGTAGCTTATCTACAAATTTTCCAAGTAACTTGTAGCATAATCCTAGATACCTTCTAAAAGAACCTTCCCCAACCCTGAAAATTTTAAATAAACTACTTACTCTGATCACAGTTGTTTCCAGTAAAACCTATTGGACAATCACATCTGTACGAGGATGTAGTACCATTGCAAGTACCCCCATTCTGGCATGGTCTCAGATGATCACATAGGTTTGGTGCTATCTCACAGGTGCGGCCTGTGTAACCATGCGCACAGTTGCACATGTAATCAACTGGTGACAAGGGGTAACATTGCCCTCCATTTCTGCAGGGACTGCTTGAGCAACCGGTTTGTTGATTATCATAGGGCTGTGGGGTATTATCGTAGTTGTAACGAGGTGAAATTTCGTTGCTGCTTTCATTAGAATCTCTTGAATCAAGGTTGCTGCAATCTTCAACATTAGCTGAATCTGTTACGGATCGAAGGATGTTCAGATCTAACCCTGAGACACTAATCTGAAAAGGAAAAAATGTAAATGAGTGGAGGGTGAAACTGGGTACGTTATCAAATGGAAATTTGGAAATGTTTATGAAATTCAAAATCCTTTTGAACATGAAAAGTTGTATAGATTATAAAGTCTTTTTAGAATATGCTACTAATTTTTAATTACGAGGGTTGTCCGTAAAATAAGGTATACAATTTTTTTTCACAAAGGAAACACATTTATTTGCTATGAGTTATACATTGTTGGAAAGCCTGGCCTTTCTACTATTTTTCTACATAATCCCCATTGCGATTGATTGCGTTTGACAGTAGCGATCAGCGTTTATTGTTTTCCCGGTAGGCATGACCTCTCCCAACAATATCCCCTTCATCCCAAAACATAGTCGCCATCACTTTGTTAGCAGACAATGTTTGTTTAAACTTTCGCGGTTTCGGCGATCCTGAATGCCGCCACTGACGGGACTGTTCTTTTGTCTCTGGTGTCGTGTAATGTACCCAGGTTTCGTCGCCAGTGACAATTGAATCCAAGAATTCCTCGCCCTCTTTTGCGTAGCAATCCAGGAATATGCGGGCCGCTTCAACCCGTTGCTGTTGGTGATCTTCGGTGAGCATTCTGGGAACCCACCTTGCACACACCTTGTGATAATACAAATGTTCTACCAAAATCTTGTCAATACTAGTCTTACTGACATCAGGGATCAATTTGCACAACTCTCGTCGATCTTCAAGCATTACCCTCTTCACTTTTGCAAGCATTTTCCGAAACCGATGGCCGTCCGGCACGCTTTTCATCATGGACATCTGTACGTCCATTTTTATACTCTCTGCGCCATTTTCGCACGTTTTTGATGTCCATAAACTTGACATAACTGTCGATAAATTTCTATAGGCGTAGTGTCCTTAGCACACAAAAAACGAATCACTGAACGTAACTCACACCTGGCGGTAGCGGCGAGTGGAAGTTCCATCGCGGTCGGCTACAAAACCAAGATTAAGCGTCGCAGACAGCTCGGAGCGGTGGGGAATTGTAGGCGGGGAATCAAGCTACACGCCAGTGTCTTGTGTTAAAGCGTTCCTCGCGACTCTAGCGCCTTGGAGACGTTATTTTACGGACAACCCTCGTAAATCACAGATTTTCTGGAGAGTGCCCCATCTACTTGGGCCCGCCCATGGTCGTGCCACTGTTACATTTTTTCATCAAATTATTTTGTATTTGTATATACAAATTTTTGTTATGTAACTAGTTTAGTTATTTGATGTCAATGTAAGATATTGTCGTGTACGGACGGCAGCGTACTTTTCAAACTCAACTTAAACTTCTGTTTTATGTAATCACTTAATCTTGCATCCGACTAGCTCTCATAGGGGTCTATCTCAGTTACTGGGTCGCTCATAAATTATAGTACCACACCTTCGTAGTTCGCTGTCATTAAATCTGTATGCATTCCAAATAAAAGATTGCCAGTTTCTTTAAACTCCAACTTTTAATAGTTTAGTAAAAGTTACAATCAACCTAAACATATTCCATTCCAAACTTAACACTGTTATAACTTAATTTTGAATTTACTTATCAAGCCCGGATTCCCGCGAACAGTTTTTCACGTCCGCAGCTTTTATATTTTATTTTTCACACTAATTATTTACTCATTCCCCTGACAACCCTCATGTCTGGCCAATCGAAACATTTCAACGATCTCATTCGATCTACGCCTACGTAAAGAAGGAAAATACAAGACTAACCAAAATATCATGACAATATATTTTAAAATTTTTACTAACTTTTTAAAAGTTAAAGTAATTATGGATATTTTATTGAGGACACTGCTAGAGAATAGTTCCAAAAAAATTAATTTCCTGGTATTTCTAATGTAAACAAACTACCTCTTTAACTTTTTGTTGTAAATTTTTAGTATTATTGTATTACTTACCTCTGAAATGCATCCATTAAAACCACTATTAACTCCAACACCATTGTTGATATGTACATGTTGCTTATCGACACCACCAATATACAGTGAAGTGTGTAAGTTGAGTGCTCGGTTGTTTCCTGATACGCGTTGAGTAATAGGTGCATCACCATTAACCAACAATCTGCCCTCATTCAAAAACTTGCTGGCTGTGACAGCAAGCCATTCTCCTGGTTGCAGCTCCCTATCACTTCTGATTATAACTGGTTCTAAAATGAAAACACTTGATGATAAAGAAACAAATGTAACTGTAAACCTCCTCTTACCATTTCCAATATCGAACCTGAACTCAACATGTCGGTCTTTAATTGCCAAACTGGCAAAGTCACCATAACCTTCCTCGCTTTCACCGCAATACAACAAAATACCATCGTTTAAGTTCCTTGGTTTAAACTTCAGGGAAACCTTTAAACGTCTCTGTAGCTTTGGAGCTGGATATGCAATAAATGCATCGTTTGCAAAGCCGGGTTCATATATCTCTACCTGTCGTTCACATCTGCGGCCAGCTTTACCCATAGGACATAAACATTTGAAGTCTTCATTTGTATCTATACACCGTCCAGTGCCACAGGTATCTAGAAAGAAAACCAATTAATACCTTTTTCTAAAGTAAAACTGTGTCTAATACTAACATGGTGTACAAGCTTCTCCTCCACGCCTGTTACATGTTGGCCCACTAAATCCCGCAGGACAGATGCAGGTAAATCCTTCTGTGGTTAGCGCTTCTTGGCATACTCCTTGGTTGTGGCATGGATTTTCAGAACAACTTTCACAAGTAGTGATTCCTTCCTTAATGGTGGCTTCACGCATGATATCCTGATGACCATGACCAATCTTCAGACGGCTAATGCAACCTGTAAGAAATTTTCCATTAAGATCCTGATGAATATTAACCTTCTCTCTTTCTCTGTGGCCTTTTTGTTCTAATGAAAGTATGGTGTAAAAAGTATGAAAGAATAAGAACTGAAAAAACTAATTGAAAAAGATAACAAGAACAAATATGCAGGAATGTTCTATAGAAAATTGTCAGAAGAAAAAATATTATAGACCCCACAAATTACGTATGTGGACTTAAAAATAAATAGATTCTACATTTAAAAGAACGGGTTCGTGCCGAGAACCCGCAGAGAACAGATGTGCTTGCATTTCGTTCCTCGATTGTGGTAAATTCTGAGAAATATTTACGGCAGTTCGGACGGCTAAAAAAAAACAAAACAGTTAATGGGATCAGATCCGGTCAGATTAGATTAGACGGAATATATAATTGCACAAGTCCATTCAGTTAGGTTTAAATCATAAGGGTTCAATTTTTTTTTATTATTAGCCCGCAACATCCCATTGTTGGACAAGGGCCTCCCCCATAAGGGGGGGTTGTTGATCTACTCTCCCATAGTGATCAATCCTCGTGGGAGAGAGGCGCCGCGTTAACGCAATCTTCGGGTCACCCATCCAAGTACTGACCGGAGACCACGCCGCCTTAACTCTCCTGATCGTACGTGAACGGGCGACGAATGTACGCAACCCGGGATCTAAGGGTTCAAATTACATTCATCAAATTAAATAAATTATGGGATTTTATTTTATTTATTTAATGCACAGTTGTAGCAAGTTGGTCAGTTCAAATAACGAATAGCAGTTGCATTTAAGATCATTTAGGGGCGATTTACGGTAAAATTCCACGTTCAGTGCGTGGTTTTAAAAACGGTCGGAAGTGCGGGGTAAAAGTGGTCGGTCAACGAGAAGCCAAGCGTCCTCGAGCTAAAATAGCTCAGGCAGCCCCTACATTTTAATAGGTTAGCTAGGCGGGTGGTTCACACTTGTAGACGCATTTAAATAGCGTAGCTTTTAGCATAGGGTAATAAACACAACAGGAAATTCTAAGAGGTTCAGGGTTTCGGAGAAACACACTTGTTGGGTAAATAGTTTAGCGAGCGATGACCTTCCCTTCCGTGGCCGGACAAAGGGCTTGAGTAAGCCGCTGTTAGAAGTTTCTAGAACAGCATAAGCTGGCAAAAGTTCTTCAGCAATTTATGTAACTATTTAAAAATAGCAAATATCAAATAAACCAAATTTTTTATCTTAATTCGATTCTATAATAAAAAAAAACATTAGTAATCTGTCTTTTCATATTACCTTTCCGTTTACAAAATTGATTGGCTAAATTGGCCGTCGTGATAGCGCGTATGAAGGTAACTTATAATATAACACGGAAAACCATATAACGGCATTTACAATCAGGTTAATTTAAATATAACGGAATTTATATAAACATAGAACAGAATCCAGTCAAACTTTTGTTAATTTAATTACGCATTAGGTCAGCTAGTGTAGTGGCTTACTCTCGACGGCTGGACCTTGAGGCTAGGGTTGGTGTCGAGCTCGGGAACGGGAGCGCTTGAAAAACGTTTAGGGAAAAACTGCTCAGCGAGGAAAATTTCGGGGCAAACAATTAAGTGCAAGTGCGAGGGGGTACGAACCAGGGGAGGAAAGTCGGAGGAAAACCACCGCCTCTACCAAGCACTCTATCCAAGGGAAAGAACAGCGATCAACACAGAACAACAACAGTAAACAACAAAACTGTGGGAGAAGCAGTCAAAGATAAGTGGGCAGGGCTTAAGTGGCCTGGTAGTCTTTTGTAGCCGTTGGTAGCATTGGTAGCCTCTTTATTCCCCCTAATACCGCTTAACTTAATTTAAATTAATCTCATTTAATTAACTAATAAATTAGTATTATTCTGATTAGCGAAAAAAAGGAAAAGAAAAACGATTTGTAAACTTCAATCTCATGTACTTTAACTTAACGTAATTACTTTAATTAACTTAATCTCGGTCAATTTAATTTAATTTAATTTAGAGCGCAGATCCAGGATATTATTGGTACACAAATTTTAGGTATAGCCATTCTGCAGGCAAGGAGTTAAGATAAGATTTATTAGATATAAAGTTGAAGTTTAACAAGAAAGAACTAAAATATGAGAACTACTAGAAATCTCTAGGATGAACTGGTACTTAAGATAGTTTTGGATTACTATTGTTCGTTTTTGTAACGAATGAAGTTATGTGTCAACATAATAGTAAATTAAATAAAACAATGAATGGGAGAACTGGTTTTGAACTGACATTTTTGCAGCATTTAATGTATGCAGACTTAATCACGTGAAATATTGATTGGAATAAAAGCAAGTCTTACAGATTACCAAAGATTAAATCACAATGATGTAAGCGTTATTACCATAAAATATCAAAATAAAGGAGGCAAAGAACTATATACCTTGGTACAACTGTTGTCAATAATGCAAAAATGGAACAATAAATATAATAAATAAAGCTAACCAAATTTATTATGCAATAAATAACATAATAATTAGAAAAAAGGAAACAATGAGAAATAAAAACAAGCGCAAATGTGCAACAAGGTCTTTTAAATATGTCCTAAAAAATTGATATTAACTGACAAGTTGAGATTAAAAATATTTGCAATAGAAATGAACGTAAAGCAACAAAATACACTAGAAGAGACAGGATTTGCAATAATTGAATTAAGAGAGATAATGTAGGTGAAAGCTTTCATGAAAACAATAGAGAATAAACAACTGATATGGTATGGGTATATGTAGAATAAAGGAGAAGAGAATGCACGGCAGGCCAATATTATGGGAGAAGTATGTAAAAGATTTGACAAAGGCGATAAGAAAGACCACATTAGATGGGAGAAGGTTCGTATGGGTAGACAATGGACAGGAAGAAAAATTATGGGTAGATGAAGAAAAAAAAAGAACAAAAGAGGAATTTATTAAAAGAGACACAAAGGGGGACCAAGAATATTAAGAGAGGAATATACAGAAGATTGGGTAAAAATATTAAAGAGGAACAAGAAAATGGGTTGAAAATTGATAGGAAAATGAAATGATGTGAAACGCAGTAAGGAGTAGACAAAGAAGACAGAAAAGAATTTCTTATAAAGGAAAACACAAAGGGGGACCAAGCATATTAAGGGAGAAATATACAGAAGATGTGGCAAGAATATTAACAAGGAAAAGGGTTGAAAATTGATGGGAAATGAAATATGAAAGGTAGTAAGGGGTAGATATAGGAGACGAATAAGAATTTCTTATAACAGAGGGAAAGGAAGACCAGAAATATAATGGGAGAACCATATAGAAAATTTGATGTAGCTGAGAAAACTATACAAAAGGATAGAAAGCATTGTAGAAAATGTATAAGAAGAAAATTGATGGGTAGATGAAAGAAAAAAAGAGCAATTTATTAAAAAGATACAAAGGGGGGACCAAGAATATTACGGGAAAAATATACAGAAGATTTGGTAACAATACTAAAAAGGACCACGGAAAAGGGTTGAAAATTGATAGGAAATGAAATTATATGAATGGTAGTAAGGGATAGACAAAGAAGACAGAAAAGAATTTCTTATAAAGGAAGACACAAAGGGGGACCAAGCATATTAAGGGAGAAATATACAGAAGATTTGGTAAAAATATTAACAAGGACCATGGAAAAGGGTTGAAAATTGATAGGAAATGAAATTATATGAAAGGTAGTAAGGAGTAGATAAAGAAGACGGAAAAGAATTTCTTATAAAAGAGGGAAAGGAAGACCAGAAATATTATGGGAGAACCATATAGAAAATTTGATGGAGTTGGGAAAACTATACTAAAGTATAGAAAGCATTGTAGAAAATGGATAGGATGAAAAATGGAGCCGAATGGGAACATAGGGTAAACAATGCAGGAAAACAATGTGCTGATCTTCATCACTACTTACCAACAAATCCAGTATCCACTTGAACTTCTGGAGCAATCTCCCTTAGGTTTGGTACACCACCAAGGTAGAGAGGTTCAGTCAAGTCTAATCCTAGGAATTTACCGTCAGCAACACCCGTGAAAGGCCCTTGCCCATCAACATGCATGGTTCCTGCAAATTCATCATACATCTGCTTCTTATACCTTTACACAAAAATTAAACTACCTCTCTTTCTGTTACGTGACACCTTAACGGTATGCCATTGTCCCACAGCAACAGGTCTATCTCCCCTAACAATGGTAACGCCTTGTCCAAGATTGAAGCGGAATTCAGGTACACCATTAACAAGTGCAAGTGAAATGAAGTCTCCCTTGGCAGTGGATTTTCTGTGGCCATTGTACAAAATCAAACCATCTGGAACATCCGGTTTGAAGGAAACTTCGAAACTGAACTGGATGTAGGCATCAGGAAGGGTTTCAAGAGCAATGTAACTAACAGGTGCCTGAGAGAAGTACGGAACTATCCCAGTTACAATGAGGATGGTTGGAATGTCTATGCTTGTGCGGCCATTGCTAGCTGTGCAAATGTATGTGCCTGCATCGGTTCCTCTTACTTCATTTATTTGAATTGTGCGCTGCAAAACCATAAAATATTTAATTTGCTTTGTATGGAATGACATACCTTTATATGATCAATTTTAAATTACTACTTACACTATGAATATCAATGTTTCTTGGTAGAACGCCGTTTGGTTTACTCCATTGGTATGAAACGGGCTGTTCTAGATCTGTACGGCAATCCATCAGAACGGTGGAGCCATGAGGTGCAGTTTTTGTCTCCACCGGTTGTTCATCTTGAACATTGTCATAGGTATCTAAAAACATTATAAAATTATTTAACGTGTCAATGTAGCAACCCCACCAATACCCACCTATAACATCAAAGTTATAGTCCTTGTGATAAACTCCATGGTATCCTCTTGCTTCACATCGGTAAACTCCAGCATTTTCCCGCCTTGCAGATGAAATCCTAAGTGTGCCTCCACTGGTTTGGACATTACCGTCAAGTCGACCAGACAACTTGGACCATGAAGTGATAACACCGGGTTCATTGGACCGGCAGTGTAGATCTACGGTGTCTCCTGCACGAGCAACAGGGGCTGTTGCTTGTATGTCTAATTCAGGTGCTCCTTCTGGTGCTCTTCCTGGTGGTCTTTCTGGTCCTCTTGCATTAGGCTCTGCATAAAAGAAGACTTATGTAAGGCTGTAATTAATAATGTGAAAAATATGTTCTATGTCAAAAGTATCAGAAGGTATTAAAATAATTTTTAAACATATGAAGTATAGATAAATGATAGTAAGCATGTAGATAGCATTTAAAAAAATATTTTTGCTGCTCTTTTGATATTGGGTATAGAAGACATAAATCTCAAAAATGACAAAGAGGTGTGGCAAATTTCAGTAAGAATAAAATTGCAAAAATTCCCTTCAACCAATCATTTAAAAACACTCAATAAATAAAAAAATCTAAAAATTGGCTGACTGGTCAAAAAATCTAATAATATGCTGCGATTAGCAGAATTTTTATCTAGACCGCCTCCACTAATGAAGGTAAAATGTTTGCCATGTAAGTTAAAAACAGCTTTGCAGCCCTCTTGTAAATCTGTTCACGATATGGTTGCTTTGTGTTTTAAGCATTCGAGAGGAAAGACTTCAGAAACATGAAATGTAACACAAAATAGTAACTAATACACCACTTGCACATATTCCTTCTAAAAACACATATCCTATAGATTAGTTTTAATAGAAAACAAATGATAGTTAGTACATTTCTTAACCACTAGATTAAATACACACATTTGTATTAATCATAAATCTGTGAAAACAAACAACACAGAATTAGTAAACATAAAAAGCAACAAAATTGAAAGAACTAATACGAAGGATGAGCTTTCTTTTATACTTTTCTCTAATTGTTTACAAATATTTATTTACAGTTAACTACTGAGGCATAATATTAATAGCTCACTGTACCCAGAAAAATAGGCAACACAGGATCATTTGTAAAGTAAAAAATATATAACCTCTGTTGATATGTAAACTTGCAATTACGATGTTGCCATGTAAACCCAGTTTGTTTTAGTAACTGAAGTGTGTTGTAAAAATAAAAACATTTTTGCATGTTTCGTTTATTCTCGCGTTTTACTAATAATTTGCCTATTGTAAATTCATCAGGTTATGGGCCCAGGGCGTAAAACGTCGTTTTAGTGCAAATTTTTGGAACGTGAATAACGAACAAGGTCAACGAATTCTACAGTGTTCCGGTGACTCCGAGAAATGTCACAAAGCAGTGGAATTTCGATTGAAAAACTGACAGGTAGGGAAAATTATGCATCATGGAAATTTGCCATGCAGGCTCTTTTGGAGCACGAAGACCTTTGGGGCTACGTAGAAGGCACAGATACAAACGATGCCAAGAAAATATCACGGGCCCGGGCGAAGATCATTTTAGCTGTAGATCCCATAAATTACGTGCATATCCAGGAAACCAAAACAGCAAAGGAGGCTTGGGACAAATTAAACCAGGCATTTGAAGACTCCGGGCTAACACGAAAGGTGGGTTTATTACGCACCTTAGTAACGACACAACTAGAAAGATGTAGCTCGGTAGATGCCTATGTAAATACAATAATTACAACTGCTCACAAATTAAACGGCCTCAATTTTAAAGTAAGCGACGAGTGGATTGGCGCACTACTACTTGCTGGTTTACCTGATTCTTATCGTCCAATGATTATGGGTTTGGAGAGTTCTGGCATCAAGATAACGGGCGATTCGATTAAAACAAAACTATTACAAGATGTAAAGTGTGAAAAGAACCATGGAATGGGCTCTGAAAAATGCATTGTATGCCAAAGATGCAAGAACAAAGAGACCAGATTACGGTCACAAAGGTAAGCCCCGTTGCTACTCATGCAATAAATATGGGCACTATGCAAGCGATTGTTATAATAAAAAATCTAAAGATACAAAAAATAAAAACAGCAACGAGAAGTCATTCTTCGCGCTGTATGTAGCACCTGAATCGAAAGATGATTTAGACTGGTACATTGACTCGTGCTCGT